>CM063114.1:3996381-4046381 GCA_031841125.1 Acanthococcus lagerstroemiae
TCGACTTGTCATTTGATATTCTAGTACTCAACATCAGCTATAACGGTAGCCCCCAATTTCAGAATTTCACCACTCTCTTAAGGCACAGGTCATGCAAGCCTAGGGGAGGAGAAATTTCAACGCTACACTCACTTTTTTCTCTTCCTTTGCAGCTGGTTCAACCGTCGCCTTGGTCTTCTTGGATATTAGGACAGGATTTTTCAAAATTTCCAGAATTTCTTTGTGAGACTTCCGCGACGCGATATCCTCGGCGGTCTCATTTTGCTAAAACAAATTGGAATCAGTCGAGTTCGGGACCACAGGAGTTGTCACAAAATGATTCGATATTATGTCACCTATAGGAAGTTTACCTTATTTATAACGTTTTTGTTGCATTTTGATTCCAAGAGTATTTTAGTCAGTTTTCTGCGGTTCATAGCAGCCGCTATATGCAATGCTGTATCCCCATTCTGGAATGAAAAATGAATATGTACACGACGAGCGAAAAACAAGTCAAAAATTTGAATGTTAAACATCTAGTGCCACAGAAGAGACAGATATTCGTGGTGAGGATGATTCGTGTTGCCTCTTTTAACGAATGTTGGCAAGTACGATTCATAAATACGTACTTACTTTATTTTGATCTGAAACGTGACATTGAGCACTAATAAGAATTCGCATAACACCGGCGTGACCATAACGGGCGCTGGTATGCAATGGTGTATCCCCATACTGCAACAGAAAATTTAACGAACAATGTCGTATCATCGTCATAAAAAAAAGTATTAGCGATACCTAAACCATATTGTCTGGCATTTTGAATTATTTCTCCGAGCACGTGCAAATACTTATTCATCCGTCAGGTAATTATCTAAAAAGCTGGCGCAAATATTGAGCGTTCACATTTTTTATGCATGTCTTGAGTAATAAAAATAATGATGCACTAGAACTGTTTTCTGAATCGTGTTTTTCGAACATCTCATAATAATGCAAGCAAAATTCGTACGCGTTTTACATAATTCTCGTATTTCTTTAATATTTCACTATTGACAATAAGAGAGGATGGCATAGTGATTCAGAGAACTGAAAAGGATTGACGGGAAAGGGGCGAAGTATTCTACGATGTCTATAGGTCCCCAGAGGAATTTCACTTTGCCTTACAATTTTTAATTACCCTAGAAAAGTGAGCTCATCCTGAGGTTTTAAATAAATAAAGAAGTCTCAAAATATCTCAAGTCCAGAATAGTCTTAAATGAGTCTAGTAAAGTCTGGAAAACAGTCTTAAATCAGTATGAACGAGTTTTAAAGAATCTTAAGTAATAAGCCTCCCAGGGTACCAAATATTAAAGTCTCTTAAATTCGTCTGTGTAAGTCTTAAAATGCTTTACACAAGTCTACGAGAATTATAACCAGGTCTGAAGTAGCTGTGAAAGTCTTCACAAGTCTAAATGAAGTCATGAAGAGTCTTGAAAAGGCTCTGAAACACATTTACAGGACTCTTTAACATTTTTTTGATAAGTCTTATGTAATGAAGAGGTTAAAATCAAGACAGACACTTGCCATTTTATTCCAAGGGCACGAACAGACAAAATACTGTACACAAGATGCAGGAATATCTCTTGCTGCGCCTGTGAACGTGGAGTATATAATACATACGGCACATTCACAGGCGCAGCACTTGATTCCTGCGCCCGTGTACAGTATTTTGCCTACTTGCACCCTTGGAATGAAGTACCAAATGTCGGAATTTGATTATAACCTCTTCATACGTATTTTAAATAACATAGGCGCCTATTAAAATTTTACAAACCTTCAGCCTACTGGATGAAACCTAAATATTATTTTCAATAATATTGTTCACGGTCCGTATCAAAATGCCATCAAAAGTTAAACATTTCACTCTTTTGTTTACAAACAGGCCCATTAATACTTCAAATAAAATTATGTCATATCGATTATTGATTAGCTCCACATAGACGGCAGAACGAGAGGTTTTTAAGAAGGAAATCCCTCAGGATTTTCTCCCCTTTTCTTTACTTATTGAGCCCTCAAGTTTTAATATTGTCTCGGTGGGGTATCTTCTGTTTTCGAACATTTATTTTCAGTTTCGAAATAAGGACAAGAATATGTACGTAAGATGTAAAATAATGAAATACTGAACTACGCACCACAGGAAGTTGAATTATTAAACTCACTTCTTTCAGACCCGAAAAAGATTCAGGTTGTATTTTTAAAACACTCTTTCAACATGCTGGAGGTGCATTTCATATTCCTACTACAAACTTAATATGGAAGACTCTGTTTCTAGCAGTTCTACTTAGTGGTCTCAAATAAAGGTCATTTTTATATCGATATTTATCGATTTTTTTTTTAATATCGATAATATTGATAATTATTGATATTTTTTAAAAGGCTGTACAATTTTTAAAAATGAGTTATGAAGCTAAAATTGTGAATCTAAGTTCGCCTAATCTTCTATTATATAAATTGATAGCCTGTTTAGATTATAGAAGGATACAAGAACGAACAATGAAAACCGCAGTATTTTTCATTTTTCCCTCGTGCCGCGTGCTCGCGTCCTTTTCGTTTCTTTCTTCTAAAGCAAACTGATAACAACATTATCAAAAATATCCATACATTAGAAAACCTATCGATATTTTCGATAATTTTTAATATCGATATTTTATCGATAGTATCGATACACTTGAGACCACTAGTTCTACTATGAACGACCAAAAATTCAAGACAGTGAGAACATGTCAGTATTACCCTAAAAATGAGAGGAATTTGATTCCCTACGTGACCTTTCAAGTCTTATACTACACAGGGGTTATAATTTTCAGTATTTCAATACGAAGACTAATCGTCATTTCCTGCTAAAAAATTCAAGTTAAAGAAAAACCGTTTTGAGAATTTTAAAAGCAAGTCCTCATTAGCAAGAATTTTTCTGGTATTCTCTAAAACATAGCACGAACTTTATGACTTCTTAAGTGAAGGTTCACGAGTGCAATACGCAGGTAACTCTCAATTTATTTCGTAATACAGAATTCACAGTAAAGAAATACTTGTACGAGAATTTTTGAGGAAGACGGCCTGGATCGAAGCTGAAAGTAAAAATCTTCCAAAGATTTTCAATAACACAGAAGGAATTTCTGGCCTCAGACAGAAATATTTTCAAGTTCAATATCTAAGTACTCAACCCATTCCTACTTCAACTTCAAGTTCGAGAAGTACTTTCCTGAGAAGTTTGAGACCCTGCTGCTGGAGGAAAATTCGTCCAAAACTATAGTAAGAAGTTTATGGCGCCACGACAGAAAGTTCCTCCAGTTCAATAATAACAATCACTACTCGATCATTTCCTTCAATAATACTCACACTTTACTAAGGAACTAGGAGGTTAAGGCGCGGTTTATGGCAACTTTGGCGGGGGAGCTGGAGGAAGAAGCTGCACCCAGTGACGCTGTGAAGGACTGCTGAAATAACATCAAGTCCTGTGTTCTCAAAGCAGGGGGAGAAGTGCTTCGGACAGTCAAGAAAAGGTACTCTGATTGGTTCAACGAAAACGAGGATAAGATAGTCCTGCTCATCGAGAGAAGAAATGAGCTACAAGTCAAAATCTTGAGCGGCCTTTCCAATCAACAGTACCAGGAGGGATTGCGGGAGTCCAAGAGAGAGCTCCAAAAAGAAACTAGAAGGCTCAAAAACGAATGGCTCACAGGTAAAGCAGAGGAAATCCAGAGATTTGCTGAGGATCATGACCATCGCAACTTCTTCCAAGCAGTAAAAGAACTATATGGCCCCCCAGAGCCGCTGCGGCGCCAATCCGGGATAAGTCTAGCGCTCTCCTCAAGGAAGCTGGTGCCATTGAAGGTCTTTGGGTAGAGCACTTTAGTGAGCTGATGAACCAGGGCAGAGAAGTGGATAGGAATGCACACAGTCTGCTACCGCAGTATGGAGTGGCAATAGAGCTGGATCACCCTCCCCCCACAATGGCCGAGCTACGTAAGGCCTTAAAAAGTATGCCTAACAAAAAAGCACCTGCAACGCTGCTCAAGGCTGAAGGCAGGGAGATACACGTTAGACTTCACCAGCTAATGACATAATGACAAACATCTGGACGAGCGCAGAAGTACCACCTGACTTTCAATCTCCGAATATAATCAAACTCTGTAAAAGGAAAGGCGATGTGCATGACTGTGAAAACTACAGAAGCGTCCCCCTTTTGTCCATCGCAGGCAAGTTGTTGGTGAAAGTAATCAATAATCGGCTGGCACAAATCATAGAGCGAGTAACTCCAGTCTCCCGAGCTGGCTTTCGAAAAAACAGGGGCACCCATGGAACAACATGTGAAACTTTTCATCTCCTTTGTGGACTTGGAAAAGGCGTTTGACACAGTGGATAGAGAAACGCTATGGAAAGTCATTCAGAAGTTTGGCTTCCCCCCCCCCCCGGATGCTGCAGATCAATTCAATAACGTCACACTCAAAATGTTGCTCACATCATGCCTGGTGGTGGGCCCAGTGCTCCCTTCATTGCCTACTATGGTGTGAAGCAAGACTGCGCGCTGGCACCAACGCTATTCATTGCTTTTACAAATGCTGTGATGCACCTTGTGGACCTTAAGCTGCAGCCTAGGCGTCTTTGCATATCTCATCGCGTGGCTGGCAATCTGTTCGATCTGCGCCGCCTCAGAGCTAGAACTAAGTGCCGCAGGACTTATATCCTTGAGCTTCAATATGCTGACGAATGTGCCTTAACGGCTACATCTGCTGAGGTTTTCCAGGATACCCTAAACTGCTTCAATGAGGCTTACACTAGTCTTGGCTTGAAGGTAAATGAGGGAAAGACCAAAGTGCTGGAAGTTACAGAGATCCTCCATCAGTTTAATATAAATCAGGAGGCCCTAGAGGGAATCCAACGATTTCTCTGTTACCTTGGCAACATAGTCACAAACAGCCTGAATCTAGGAGCTGAAATTCAGCATAGAATTCAAGCTGCGTTCGAAGCCAGCCACAAGCTTAAGAACAGAGTACTCACCAATCGCGATATCACACTAGCTACCAAGATCAGTGTATATACGGCGGTGGTGTTGCCCATTTTGCTATATGGGTGTGAGTCCTGGGCCCTATACCACAAACAGGTTAAGCAGCTGGAAAGGTTCCACCAAAGGCAGTTCAGGAAAATTCTGAAGATACGTTGGGACGACTCGCTGCCAGTGGAAGTCCGTATCGAAAAAAGCCAATTAAGATGGTTTGGTCATGTATGCAGAATGCAGGAGAATGAGTTTCCCAAGGCAGTGATGTATGGAGAACTAAGTGTTGGCAAAAGAGCCTCTGGGGACCAAAGCGCAGGTATAAGGACCAGATGAATGATCTGCTCAAAAAGATAGGTATCTTAACTCGTAGCAAGTTCTGGTCAACGACAGGGACCAGTGGAGAAAACTGATTGCCTCTAATAAGAGGGCAGAGCAGCCAAGAAGAGCGCAGCGGAGCGACTCAGCTGATCCTCCAGTGTATGAGGGTCACCATCGTGGCAGGCAGATATCGTCGAGCATTGGGATGATTGCACACAGCAAGACCCACCTACGTTGCTGAAGAAGTGGATCGGCAATAGTCGAAATCGGCTGGCTGCAATAAGTAAGTTAGTAAGCAGGTAAATAACAATTTCCAAGAATCCTTCTTTCAGAGCAGTCACACATTTTCTTCCACGTTTTAGAAAATAGAGCAACATTTTTACATCCGGTTGCAGGCAAGGACTTCTTCATCAAAATTCTACGAAAATCATTCTTTTGGACTGAATACAGTAGTGGAACATAAATGGTTCAGAAGGTACATAAAGAACCGGAAATTCCTTCTATCCAGAGACGTCGATTTCCTACGATGTTTTTCAGAATACCAGAAAAAGTTCCAGTTGAGCTGCAACTTATGGCTTGTTCCTCAGAATTCTTAAAATTGTATTTTTTCAACCTTCTCGGATTCGAATTCTGATAAAATTTAAGAACTTAATGACTCGGAAAACCTCTACTCTCATACCTTGTTCCATATTTCTTTCTCTTTTCGCTTTGACCAAGTCGTGCTAGTTCATTTGAGGGCCTCAAATTTGAAATTTTTGGACCCCAATCGGGATTGGATCAAAAATTTGATGGAATTTACGAACTCGGCGACTCGAAAAATCTCTATTCTGACACTTCATTCTATTTTTCCTTCTTTTAGCAAAATCAGGTTAGCTCATTTTGGGGGACCTAATTAAATTTTTGGGTCTAAATCGGGATCGGATCCAAAATCGGCATTTTGTATTAGCGGTGTAGGTATACATTTTTTGGAGGGGGAGGGGGTTAATAAAAAAAAAATTCCCTTCGTTTTCCAGTGGCGTAGTTTAAATGCACGGGAAAGAATTTTAATAAATGAGAGCACCCCAAACCCCCTACAACTACGCCACTGTATAATATGGTTCAATAGGTGCGCACAACTGGGAACTGCGAAGTTCTAACAGGTTTCATCTTCATAATATTATTCTTGTTGTAGTTTCGGATACTGTCTGTCAACTGATTGGAAGTCGTGTTGAAGATTTGCATAAAGGCTAATGAGACATGCAGTATAAACAGTTGTTTTCTTAATCATGAACCCCTCCTCCAAAAAATGTTCACAAGCTTGCCCCCTTCGAAAAAATAGTTCCGCCGCCGCTAATTGGCACTGAGTTTGAAACCTCACAAGGACATACTGATAAGAGGTGACCCACCCACCCACCCAACCAACCAACCAACCAATATTCTTCGGAATTAGAAAATTTAGAAATTTATAAAATCGACCTTCGGTTTCCAAAATCGATTTGGTAGGTGGCAAATTTTCAAAAGCGGAGCAATTTTGTTTGCTCCGATTTGAAAAATGTATACGTCAGTTGTCGCTAAAATGTATTCAGCTGGTAAAATCAAGTCTTCTCTCCTCGATGGAAAGTCGCTTCAAAACGTCTTTGCTGGCGTAAACTATATAATTGGACTTCAATTATTCTCTTCAATCTAAGATACCAAATGTACTGTGGTGAATCTGGTACTTGGAATGAACAAAGAATTTGAAAATCTGGTCGGCATTCGACAGTAGAATAGACCTTTATGATAAGTTTACCGAACTATCCATTCTTCACTACTCTTATATTTGCTGTAAACAATGCCAGTTATTTCAGGGTTTTTTCCCTCCATTATTGGGCACTATTATATTCCTTTTATTTTTTACATCAATAAGGCAGCGACTAATGCAAGCAATCTCACGTTATTCTGCACATCAGGATCGCATCCAGCGAGCAACAGTTCCCGGCAACTTTGATTATGGCCATTCTGACAGGACAAATGCAACGGTGTAAAGCCGCCCCAGTTCTTGACATTCAGATTCGCCTTCGCTTTGGCCAGCTCGGCCACCGTACGACTGTAGCCTTTCCACGCAGCCTCATGCAGCGCAGTATTGCCGTGCTGTAACCAACGAGAGAAGAATATTATTATACATATTTTCCCGCCAGCACCTCTGCTCCACCAATTTATCTAGCGGTCACCAATGTACATAAAATTAAAAAAAAAAAAATGGAGACGAACGAGTTGTGAAAATTTCCGTGAACTCGCAGTTCGTACTAAAATTACCTACCACATTATCTGCGGCGTTTACATCGGAACCGGATTTGATCAGTTGCTTCACGACTTCAAGGTAGCCCTCAGCTGCAGCTATCTGCAGTGCCCCATAGCCGACCTGCAACGATACATCATCGTGTTATTATCAGGTAAACGCCCGTTCGAAGAACTATCGATGGCGTTTCGCGCCTAAATTCAAATGTACACCATTATGATTGCTCAATATTTCTCAAGTTATCGAAATCCTAGGATCTAGACGATTCCACCGGAGGGAGTTCCCCACGAAAAAAACGAGTAAAACATTTCTGAATTTAACTTTGAAACGGAAATAGGTGCCCTTTCGCTCAAGCCGTCGATGAATCATCGGGGATTAGCCCGTCGTCAGCGTTCCACATTCATCTTACTACTCCACAAGCTAACGCCCTCCCCTCCCGAAAATGTTCAGCAAATATATCCGCTATTTAACTGAAAGTGTATTTCTGTTTCAAAAAAGTAAAACAAATCAGCACGTCAACTCAACCCCTATACCAAGTTTGGTTACTAATCTACAGAACCTTAATATAGGTTATAGAACAACAAAAAAGATTATACGTCAATAGGAATCTCATATTTAACACCAGTCAAACTTGGGAGCAAGGATGGAGGAAGAGTCGAAAGTTTCAGGGTTTTTGCTATCCAATAAAGTGGCTGACTCGCGTCTGTGCGCTTCGAAAATGAATCCTCTTAGGCCCCACCTCCTACACTCCTTCTACAGAGGGCCGTAGGTAGCAAGTTTCGTGGTAGTGAGGAAGTACAGACGGCAAAAAACTAACACTTTTAATATTGCTGACTGGCTACTTTAATTTGCCGAGGGCGACCTTTCCAAACATCGGAAGGGTTCAGCAACCCCCTCCCCCACATACCATAATCTTTTACAAACCCTGGCGTATTAACAATATACATTTTTAACTGGTCATTCGAGTTTCAACAATGCATGCAGGTCTTTCAAAAAATGGAAAATAATGAATAATTTAAAACTTTCATAATAATGGTCACTCTAAGGTGTTTATTATTGTTTGAAACATGTAGTTCTAAGCAGTGAAGGATGTACGTGAAACAACCGTGCCCCCATAAAATTACTTTCTTCTTCATCCTATTTTTCTTACTCAATTTCAGGAGTTCTTTCCCTGCTAAGCTCCTCAGGGTATTTTCCCTGACTGCCTCTTATGTAATTAATACAGCTTACATCTTTTTAGGGTTTGCTGAAGACTTGCGAAGACCCCATGAGACTCGAATACTCTTCCACGCCTGTTCAAGTTGAAATTCTTCCAGCCTTGTTCGAGACTTCTCCAAATTTCTTCAAAGCTCAGTGCGACTGGATCAACACTTTTTCACACCTGTTTGGGATTCTGTAAAACTCTGTAGAAAGGTTCAGTCCCGTTCGGACTTGACGTATTTATTTTTAACACATACTATCCATATTTCAAAAAAAAAAGAAAAAAAAGAAAACTATTGTTTGTCATAGTTTTGAGGGCACTGAATCCCATTTTGCTATCAAGTTTGCGCCCAAACATACTAAACATGCTAGAGAAGAATGTTTCCACAAAAAAGGATACTAAATTGGATTCAGTGTCTTCAAAACTGCAAGGAAATTACGAGAACAACTGTCATATAGTTTTTTGTAAGTGCCGGATAGTACATTTTAGAAATAAATGCTTAATTTGCTTAAATTCTCGTTGAGACTCCTCAAAGTTTTCCAAAAACTGTTCTTAATATTTTCCAGGCAAGTTTCTAATTCTTTAGTTTAGAAATCTTCAACACTTCTCAAGATTCTCAAGGGCGCTCTTCAAAATTCCAAAATTCTTATGAACTCTTCAATACTCGTTTAAGCCGAAATCAATATAGAGGGTTCCTCAGTATTTCAGACTTTCCCAGGGCTATGCTGAACAGGGCCGTACCGAAGGAGAGGGGAGGGGGCTTTCCGAACAATTTTCAGGGTTGGTAAACTAAGCAAACATTACACTCAACTGGCATCTTGGCAAACTCGATCCTGAATTGGAAGCATCAGATCGGCAGTTGAGAAAATTCAAAGGATGTCGAATGTTTCTTTAGATTTTCGATTTCGAAAATATTCTACATGAAATTTCCAGTAGGAAAATCAAGCACCCTCCTTTAAAGAAAGAATATCGCTTCGCACAACTCTACTACTAGATTTACTTTAAATTCTTCAAGACTCTTCCATAAAGGGTATTTCGGATCCTTTCAGACCCTTTAAGGACATTTAATAAGGCACTTTGAAATTCTTAAAAACTTCCCTAATACTCGTCCGTATCTGAACTCGTCAAGATTCTTGAACGCTTTTCTGGACTTCTTAAAGATTTTTCTAGATTTATGTAAGATCTCAGTCTTGTTCAAAACCTATACAAATCTTAAACAATTTTGAGACGTGATTATGACTTCATAATACTCTCCACAAGACGCACCCGGACCTTCTAGAACTTTTTAAGAGTTACTTAAGACGCACTAAGACATTGGAAATCTGTTTCAGATTCCTCAAGATTCTTCCAAACTTATTCAAGACCATATAGAGTATACCCCTTAATCCTTCATGTTCGGTTCAGACATTTTCGGACCACGACTTGATTTGCAGGTCTTCTTTTCCCCTTCCCTCCGTGTTCGTTCCTTAAATCTTCTCAAACTCTTTGTTATTTTGTTTTCATTTCGATTTTCTATAACTGAAGTTTAGAGGGAATGGAACCTATATTCATACGTTCCAATAGTCAGTGCCATCATCAACAGGCTTGAGGGTCCTAGGACAAATTGGAATTTCTGAAACACGATATAGCTCAAGTTTTGAAATGTGGTACTAGGTGGTATTCCAGGAGTTCCTAGTACCAAGGACCCACCGAATATTACCCCCATTACCCCCTCTCTGAATGATCACTTGACAGTCTTCACAATATTACCAAATACATTTTTCTTTAATCTGAATTTCAATATTTCTAACCCATTTTAATCGAAACTGAAAGTCGGTACCTAGTAATAAATTTGGATTCGTTTTCGTCTTCGGGCCTCTCTGACAAGCGGCCAGCACGAAGCTGAAAGACTATACACTAAAAGCCAATGGTTTTTCGATTTTCATCATCTTTCGTCATTCAAACTATAGAGACCACTGAAAATGTCCGAAAAATTTCTAAAGCCGTGCTTTCGTTAAGCCCCTTTTCCAGAACATTGTAATATGCTTATGATCACAAAAGTTGGAGGGGAAAGTCGAAAAGCTGAAAGTTTTGGATTTTTGCCAATCGAAATGAAAAACCGAAAGCTGAAAGTGGAATAACCTAAGGCCGGAAGAGGAAGCTGGAGAACAATAATTGGAAGCTAAAAGCGAAAGTTTTTGGGACCGGATTTCCATGTCTGCTTAGGAATGAAAATTTTGCGAGTTACTCTACTACTTCTGAATAGCAAGACTAGCTTCACTCCCGAGATTTATAACCACCTTGCAGGATATTCTCGGACAGCCTTTGTTCGCAATATGGACAAAAAACGTAACAGCGAGAGGTCTCTCACGCAACTTTATGCCTTCGAGGAAGGGATCCAAAGAAATACAATCAATTAGACAACCCTGTGGAAACATTTTTTATTTTACTTTTTTTTTTCTTTCTTCTTTTTTCCCCTCAAATTCCTATTGTGTGTAGATGTGTAATACAAATGTGATCTGCGGAATGTATTATGCATTTCATTTTGTTCGACATGTTGCACTACGTGGTTTCTCGGCCCGTGTTTCTTTCCACCTCTAAATACGACAGCCCTCCAAACGTTTATTTTCATTTTTTAATACTGCTTTCCATTAGCTCATGACAGAATGGATAAAGGTAGTCCACACAATAAATTAACATAATTTACTCGGAAAATTCAGTATCTGCAGGTATTAATTTGCACCTGCATTCACCGGCGTCTGCATTGAATTAATATCGGATTTTCACAGTTCGAACGATTATTCACTTTCGCAGCTACTCGAAATACTCAAACTTGAAAAAGCACTTAAGTATCTCATTTTCGAAATTTGCAGTCATCTGAATTTTGATGATTGTGGTCTCCGGGGCAGACGCGGATACTCGGGGAATGCAGTGGGACAAACTGCTCCTCCCGAAGTGAAACATTTCAATTGAAAACGTTTCGACACTAGTTAACTAATAGAAAAATTAAGCCATTAAAACCATTAAATAGATTGCAATTTAGTAATTAGCTCTCCAAGTAATAAGAATGAAGCCTTTGGTACTCCTTTCGGGGAATCAAAAAACAAGTATGGCAAGTTTCTTACCAAATAAAAATCTGAAAAACTGCAGGGTCGCACTTCTCAAGATGCAGCTTGACAGAGAGACAAATAGTCGGTCGAATTAAGAAATAGCATGATAATTCACAAGTCATGTTGCAGTAGGGCAGTAAAAAAGGAAGAAAGGAGGGAATAATGAACAAAAATGAAGGCGTGAAGTTCAAAACTTCCTATGTAGCAATGTCAAAAGTTTACAGGAGAAACAAAAAACTGTTTCAGCTTAGGTGTGAAGAGGGTGGGTTTGGCAAAATGGGTGCTCAGCCAATTCTCTAAAGCTTTATACACATGGCCATGTACAAATTTTAGGGCTCAGTCATGCCTAAGCTGAAAAAATTAGGGTTGACATTGCGCACATCCCAACATCCCAAGTGCCACTGACTCTAATGAGAAAAAACATGAAGTAGTCAAATGCGATGTTTTTATTATCCACAAAAATATCAACTTTCACATGTATGCATTTTTTATAACAGAGTTAAAAAATAGAAACACACTTCCTGCCACTTTGGAGTTAGGATGTTTTGCACAGATCGCTCGCCGGCACATGTGCGTGCTGCGATCTTTGGATTGAAATCAGAAGTACTTTGAGGTTCTATGGGCACTTAAAGATGTTTAGTACTGTATGGGCGGCGGTTCATAGAACAGTTTTCATGCACAAAACCCCTTTTGCAAAAGTTGACACATATATTTTGAACTTCGCGCCTTAATTCTGTTCTGGGTTGGAAAATACCACCTAAATTCAACAATAATATGTGAGACGCTGTGGCGTAGATAAGAGAACGTCTTATTAGGGGGGGGGGGGGCAAAAAACAAAATTAGATAAATGTTGAAATTCTTTAAAAAATTCGTTTTCTGAAACCAATGGGGGCGATCTATTTCCTTAATCTACTCCTCATATCTATTCCATTGTCCAGTATTGATTTGAAGGAGTCTTAAGTAAATCTAAAACAGTCTGAACGTCGCGAACAATACGTTAAATGCCCGAGCGAAACTTGAGCAAGTTTAAAAGAGTCAACACGTCTTGGAAAGTTCGACAGCATCTTAAAGAAAGTTTGCAGGAATCTCAGACCAGTCTCGAAGGATATTGAAGTCTTGATCAAGAATCTTAATGAAGATTGGAGGTGTCAAAAAACGAATCATGAACAGTATGGATGACTCTCAAATAACTTTGAAAGAACCTCAAAAAGTCTCAAACACGTTTGAAAAGGTCTCACGGCTCACATGGGTATTAAGCAATCAGCGAGTCTTACACCGAGTCCTTGAGTCTCAGAAAGTGTTACCAAATCTTGAACAGTCATCAGGTACTAAGCACTATACAAGAGATTTACAGAATCTGAAACAAATCTGAGAGGTCCTAGAAAGCCGTAAGTGAGGAATGACGTTTAAGTAACTGGTACTCAATATTGTGACAGTAGTTATGTTCATTTCTGTGCCCCCTGCCCTGTCCCTTAAATATCTCAACTTTGAAATGAGGCCCGAATTAATGTTAAAATTGAACTCAGCGACCCCCAAAACCGAAGAAATAATATCTAAATTGTACTTCATAAATTATTTATATTTCTCTGTTCCTAGGATTTAAGGTAAAAATATCGAAAATGAAAAAATAATTAGGCGATCTTGAAAACCCCCACAACAGATACCTCATTTTCATTATTCAGACTAATAAAAGCTTAAAAATTCCGTCATTAAAATTTCTTCAAACCCAACAAAACGTCAACACAATCTCTAAAAGTGTTGCATCTAAGGACTGAGAAGAGGAGGGAGAGGGAGGAGAAGGAGATAACGATTTTCTATGGATCATGGGTAGGGATTTAGAGAAATGGGTTAATAGCTGGCATTCCTCGAGTTCTTTGAAGTTGACAAGGGAGAATAAATATCAGATATTCTATCCCCTCGAGGGGGAAATGTGTGCAGAAGCATAGCTACGGAGAGGGGGCCGACAATGTAAAAAAATTAAAATTTATTCTGGTAATAGTAAGTATTACACCTGTAATGTTGTAAAAGTGAAACAACCCCCCCCCCCCTCTCTATACTCAGTCTGGCTACGCCACTGAACGTGTGATAGTGTCAGAGGCCACCTCGAACCCCTGTTTTAACGACAGTTGGGGGAAAATGACGAAACACTTGAAAAATACCTTTCCATGAAAATTTATTGGGCTATTATTTTTCCCTGTATCATCGATAGTATCCGCGATTTAGAAAATAATAAAAACAGATTTTTGTAGTACCTTCCACCACTTGGGGGAAATGATCCATCGGGGTCGCTGAAGAATTAATATGTTGATTAGTGGGTCAATCTGGAGATTTGTAAAATAAATTTTTGCTGAAAATTATTAAATTTTTATTTAGTTTTCCTAGGCTAGAACTCCAGACCGTTACCGAGGTAGATACACTTCGTTTCTGTTTTCTTTTTCTTGTTTATTATTTTTTTTCTTCAACTGAGCTCGAAAATTGACAAAGACGGGGTACAGCCAAATTTTAAATTTTAAGTAAGAAAGTATCAAGAAAATTATCGACACAGGGGTTTTCCAAGTCCTAGATTTTCAATACTTCATAAAATTTCTATATGCTCTCAATGCAAGCTGCAAAACCTCAATTTCATACTAGATACTGGAAGGACTTGACTCGGGACTTCGAAAAGTGAACAAATAATCGAAATAGTGCCTTATGAGTCACCGAATTGAAGAAGCTCATATGAATTTGTATCCGGCCTCGATTCGTATCCTGAATCCGAAGTTCACATTGAATTGTAAAATCAAACTATATCAAAACGAGTGAATAACATAAGTTTTACATGGTTCACGGAAATTCGAAAATTACAATTGTAAGCTTCAAGTTTAATTTACTCAACACTGCAATTATGTTTCAAAAGTACTGTTTGACTTCCGAGCCCCTCAATAGTATTTAAGAAAAATGCTCTACTCTCGAATTTCAGGGAGATTTAATATCAAAACAGAGAATTTGTGGACAGACACGGCCTGGCGATTAAATCCTTGGGAGTAAAACTTAAGGGGCCCGGTCGACAAATTAAAGAAAAATTTCAGTGATGATGTGGATTGCGACAAAAAGGGTCCACAAGGCCACAATAGGTCGAAAGGCCCGGGCTGTATTTGCATTCATGCACCCCCAGCCAGGTCGTGCGTATTTGTGGAGGACTGGTAGAGTGACAGAATACTAAAGTGATGTTGAAAACATACTCTCAATTTCTATTGGCACAATTCCTATTGCGACTTTCAGATCTTTACTCAACACTAGCGAACACTGACCATGAAGTGCATATTGGTAAGTAGTGCACACACTCGTAATTAATCAACCCCGTGATTATCACCCTTCCTTTCGCGCTCCTTTTCCCTGATTTTACTCCTGGCAGCAGTTCTGTAGAATTTTGTGTAGTGTAGAAGTGTTGGTAAGTAGTGCACTCACTCATAATCAATCAACTACGTGATTGCTACCCTTCCTCTCGCGCTCTCTTCCTTTGATTTTATTCTTGGCGGCAGTTCCGTAGAATTTGGTGGAGTACCTCACACCTGAGCTTGGGTTGATCGATATTTGTATTCTATTGTCATGGAGAATTTATGGGAAACTGACAAACATTTTTATTCAAATTAGAAGGGTTACTGGGGAATTTGACTGGCCATTAGATACCGAGTTGATAAATTATCTTGAACCAGTTTGGTCACCAAATGTATCCAGTGAAAGCATCAATAACGATCATCACTGAGCTAATTTGCTTTCACCGTTACAATGACATAATTTTAATCGAACGAGAATCAAATTCATATGACAAGCAGCAAGCGCCATCGTAAGTGTTTTACAGCAAAAACGAGTTTGCTATAGGCCGGATTCTCCTGCATTAATACTGACATCGGCAGTTTAGAATATTTTATTTCAATATCACCCATGCCCAAGTTCACAACTGGTAATTATATGCGGAGAGAGTTCAGACTAATAAATTCAGTTTTAAAAGATCTACCTGTAGGTAAGCATAACACGGTGAAAGGAAAGAAACAAACGAAAATTATTAAAAATTCAAATCGAAGCGAGTTACAAGATTATATGTGTATGCTCACCGAATCCGGAGTTTTGCAATCATATAATCCGGAAAGCAGTAACACGGAGACGATATCTGCATTACCATACTGAGCAGCTAGATGCAATGCGTTACGACCATCCTGAAAGAAACAATTAATTATAGAGTACTTTGTACGAAGTACACGCACACACACACAACAATATCGAGAGCATAATACCGGTATCAAAGACTGTATATCAGCTAATTCTCATTCCATCCCGTATGTGTATATTATTTGAATAAGTTATTCTTTGTATTTATTGCAAATCGAATGTTGAAAAACTTTCAGACGATTGCAACATTTGATGGTAAACAGAATATTCCACCTCAAGCGTTGCTCAAGTTTCTTTCATTCTTTTCTTTAATTAGGACCTTATATATACTTTCCGCATTACCTACTCAATGTTTCTCAATAAATAAGCCCGCATCTCATTCACCGCGCTACACACACAGACATGCACTTTCAAGAACTGTTTCACATTAACTCTGGTACAGAATATAAATCAGTGTTGCCAGATTTGGCACATTTCAATTTTTCTGATACAATGACTGGTGCTGGCAACAATTCTGGTATGTTTTGGCAGAATCTGGTATGTACATTTTCTTGTATTTTCTGTCATTTTTTTGGTTAGTTTTGGTACATTTTAATACACCCAGCAAATTTTTATACATCTTCAAGATTTTGATCAAAAAATGTCTTCTACATTATGGCACAATTTTACAGATCACGCATTTTCTATGTGGTACATTTCATTTGAAATCTGGTACAACCTTGAAGAATTTCTTGTTAGTATACTTTTTAACTTTCCATCTGGCAACACTGATATGAATTGCCGAACTAGCAACAGGGTTGCCAGATCAGAATACTCAAAAACCCTCACTTCTCAGATTTCTCCAACATAGGAAGTCTTCAAAAATTCTCAACCATGTTTTCGACTGCTCTCAGCCTAGTAGTCTTGCTAGGCTTTTTTTTTCATCCCAATTGAGGTTTCGATGTTACAGCGAGAAGAAAATCACAAAATTTGACTTGAAAGGTAAGGGGGGGGGGGTGAAGTCGATTGTTGAAAGTAGAGTTTTATAGGTTTTGAATAGCATTCCATATTTCACAAATTAGGGCATTTCTTCTCAACTATAACTTGATTTCTGAATTGTAAAGATTATTTTGTAGAGGCAACAACACTTAATAGTATTTTTTCAGTAGCATAATTTCGTTCTCTGAAGTAATGCTCGAAAGGGCGGATTCCAGGGCTCGGGTTGCGAGTAAAATTAGAAAAAAAGAGGATAATTTCGTATCATCGGTATGAATTATTAGGAAAATTACACATTTTTTGTACACTGTACTTCCAAATGATTCTTTCTGAGTCTATTCCTTATGCTGCCGATACGGAGGAGCATTTTCATCGCATAACTCAGGAAGCTGATCAGTCGGTAATTATTTTGCCGTTCCTCCTTAGTACTAATGCCAGTCTCGGCCCCTTTGTACTAGTACAGCTCTTTACAGAATTCTAGGATGCGGTACCTTCGGAATTATTACAAAACGGGACTGCATCCACTATGCAGGCGATTCCTCTGGCGTTCACTGGACAGGAGAACTACCTACGGAGTGGACGCGATCCCCCCTTTTCTAATGATTCCGAAGGTAACGCATTGTAAGAGCGGCAATGATTACTCCCGCTGATTAGCCTCATGAGGCATGCGCTGAAATACTCCATCAGTGTTGCCAGAACGACATTTTCAACGCTAGATCTCACGGAATTTTTCATTTTTAGCAGTGAAATTTCATTTTAGCATTTCCATTCTCGTTGGAAAATTCATTTTGAATGGACTATTTTCACTTCTGGCAACATTAATACTCCTCCGCATCATACACGGTTGCATCAGGAATCGATGCGAAGAGGATACGAGTAAACAGAAGTTCTGCTTCAGGAGTGGTGTTGGGACAAGAGAGGCCTTATTCTGTATGAACAACCTCGATTAGCCAGTTTTCTTTGGTTTTACAGATTTCCAGAGCGCCTTCGACAGGTCCAGCATGATAAATCGTTCATGGCCATAAGAAACATTAGTCTGGACTACGGTGACCGTAGGCTAACAGAGAAATTGTACTTGGAACAATCAGTAGTCGTGGCTCTGGGCAACACTACGAAGACCGACCCTGCGAGAATAAGACAAGGCTTTCAACAGGGGTGCATCCTCTCACCCTTCTTTTCAACATCTATGCGGAACACATCTTCAGTGAGGCCCTGGAAAACTGTGGGCTAGGAGTTAGAATTGATGACGAGAGAGGGAATAACATCAGGTACGCAGACGTTACAATATTGATAGCATGATCAGAGGGAGATCTCCAGGGAATGATGCAGCGGGGCGATGAGGCATGCGGAAGGTACGGAATCAACATAAACGCACGGAAATAGAGGTTATAGTTGTTTCCAGAAGATCTGTAACAGCAACCATCAGGAGGAGTGACTCTTGAGCAAATGAGCCATTTTAAGTACCTCGAGTGTAAGATTGAACCGGCCAGATCTGCCTTTTTGAAGATAAGGGAAACGCCAATCTCCCAACAGCTGTCGTTCGATACACGGATCGGGACTCTAAAAGCATATGTATGGTCAGTGCTGCTGAATGGGTGCGAAACGTGGACACTGAAAGTGGTCACTTGCAGCAGGCTGGAGGCGTTCGAGATGTGTCGTTATCGCCGGATTCAGGAGATTCCACGGGTGGCCCGTTTGTCGAATGGAAGGGTCATGGAGAAACTTGGTGGAGAGATGCAACTCCTAAACGTATTCAAGAAATGGGAGTTTTCTGAGTACCTGATGAGAGGACTCAAATATGAACTCCTCCAGGCCCTAATGATGGGCAAAGTCGAAGCGAAAAGACCAGTCGAAAGGAATAGACTCTCCTGGCTTAGAAACAACAAGCACTGAACTAATTTGGGTGAGGAGGAGCTATCATCTCATTCAGGATCGAAAGGTGTTCCAGAACCGCACTGGTCGGATTGTTGTATAAGGCTGGGTTCGGCCGCGACAGGAAAACATTTTGAAGATTTCGAGTTCGTTGGTGGCTCCATAACTGTTTCCAAAGTTCAATAATCTACAACTCATACAGACAGATGTAGGACCTCTGAGGCTCTTCAATGTTTTCCGACCTTATTATGACTCGTTAAGGGTTTTCTAAATTTGTTCGAGACTTTCTTAAAAACTCTTTTGGACTTGAAAGGCTAGTCTAGGCTCCACGAAAACTAAGTTTTTTATTCGTTTGTCAAAAACTCATTCGAGATTTCTACAGATCTGTATAAGTCTTCGAGTCTCATCTAGACCTTAGGTCACGTCTAAAAGTTTTGCCAAAGTCTGGGAAAGCCTTGAAGAGCATTACACCTGTCTGTATGAACCTCGGAGAATCTTAAACAAAAGAAACACAAAAATCTCAATCAAGCCTGCGTTTAGTCTTAAAAGAGTCCGAAAACATCTGATATGGTTGATTGGGGACGTGTTTAAGCCGGAAGAATATCAGGAAGTCTAGCCTTGAGATTATTCCACGCTTGGTCACAGTGGTGGATCTATTGAGGGGGGGGGGGGTCGGACACCCAATTCGGGTTGAAGAAGAAGAAAACAAAACATTGCGAAAGCAACCCAGTCGGTTTAATTGACCTGTTCTTGATCCGAAAAATACTTTTGAATGCATTGAATAAATGGCAGTACTAAAAAATTCGCTTGAGTTTTGAGTTTTTCTCCTGTTTTTGAGTATCTGCAGGATTACAGTCTACAATGTTTATTTTGAAATGATTTAATCACATTATGAAAATTGTCTTCAAAAACTATTTAAAATGACATCCATCTCAGTTTTTTAGGGGGCGGAGGTGGAAAAAGTTTTACTTTCAAAACATCCTCCCTGGAAAATTTCTAGATCCGCCACTGCTTGGTCATATGAACCAGAATGAGCCTCAGAGCGAAAGAGTCTTAAAAAAGTCTAGAAAACTCTTCAACACGTTTGAAGAAACCCTAAGGAGGCTCGCACGGTCCTAAATCCGTCTGGATGAGTCACAAACAGTCCAAAACTCGTCTAAGAGTCTCAAACAGATAACCGTTTCAAAAAAAATGTTTTAGCGACTCTGAGATAAGTCTCAAAGAATATCTAAGGAAGCTAAACATTTCTGTTTTGGCATGCTAACTGGAGCTGGATATAATCGTTAAAAAAAATATTTTAGTGACTCTGAAATAGGTCTCAAAGAATGTGTAAGAAAGCTACCATTTCTGTTTTGGCATGCAAACTGGAGCTGGATCCAAAATCTGATAGGATACTTGCAATTTGCGATCCGAGGAACCCTTCTTTGGATAGTTTGTCCAATCTGTCGTCATTTAAAATCTCCACTCTCACTGACCTTCACTGAAGATACGAGAAGGGAGTGAAGGAGGGGGAGAATAAGAGGGGAGGAGGGCTTGTGTACCACTACAAGATATTTTATGTTACCAATGCCCTCTGTCTTGTGATGATGCATTGACGCGGGCCCATAGCCAGCCTTGCATTTCAATCAGGGCAAACGACATTGGAGGCAGGGCAATATTTTAACTTTTTTTAAATATATTATCATTGATCTTCGGAAGTATCGAAGCTTTGAAGCATGAAGTTAGTGCGAACATCAGCTCAGCGTTGCCAGATGATAAGGGTCTTTTTTTTTTTTGGCCAGCCAGGGCAAACAGGTTGGTCAACCAGGGCAATGCCCTGATTGCCCTGGCTTAGCTACGGACCTGCATTGACGTATCTTAAGAAGAAAATAAGCCATTTCCCACTCCTAGTTGGAGAGAAAATGACCATCCATCGAATTTAACCAGTCGCTTGCCACTTCATGTGTTAGAAACTCTTATCCTTACAATTCTTCGGGTTGAAACTGGAAATGATACTACTGTTCCTACATGTACTCGAGAGGGACGACTGCCCTCTCGACTTCCGTACTACCAACTTACATGTTACTCAATAAGCCATCGTCTCATTCGCTATACCACGCACGTGAACTCTTAAAAACTGTTTCACATTAGCGCTTGTGGAAACGCAAACACAGAATATGAATTGCGGAACTGGCGAATTGCCGTTCAAATAGCATTTCACCGCAAAATACACAAGCGTCTTTTCGGAAGATATTTAAAAGATAAATCGTTGTACTTCGCCACATGTACTTTCCCTGCGGACCCATTTCTCCAATTTAATCAAACATAGCGCTCGTGACACTCGAAAAGTGCTTTGCCACATGCTGCTGCAGCATTCACCTACACTCTCCTACATCGACCCAGCACTGCGAGCACTTTTACAAAAGTGTCAGAAACGATGTTATCGTTTCGCTGTTTCTTGAAAAGAGTAAAATAGAGGTGTAACAACAACCGTGCTCCGACTGCACTTTTACTTATGAAATTTCGAACACAGTATTTTGCTCCCAAAGAGCTCGTTCATTGTAAGCATGTGGGTAGGTGGGCATTGTCCAGTGCACGCTGAGACCAAACCAACAACCAAGATAGGTCGCGAACAAATAATACACGCTCGTTAATGATGAGAAACCTCGCCGCATCGAAAGAACAAAAGAAAAATTTCATAAACATGGAAGAGGAAATCAATAATGAGAAGCACCAACGTGCGACCGATGTCCATTGTTCGTTAATTCGGATTGATTTAATCGATACACCGCGATACACGGCACGGGCCACGGATCCGATCCACCTTTTCGGCTGATACTGCAGCTCCCATCATCGAGCCAAAAAAAGAAAAGAAAAAACCGAAAACCGGACAATGCGAAAAAGTGAAAGACGGGTTGTAGGAGGTTCGGCGCGTATTATAAAACAATTGAACGATCAAACTATCTGACAAATGACAGATTCATTAAAATAATACCAGACGCCTTTAACCAGACTGTGGAAACGTGAGGTCGGTCACGACTAGGTTAAAAAATATTTCTGGCCCCGGTCCGAGAATACTTTCGAGTTTTTTGTGCAGGCATCTACGGCACGTAAAATTATGTATCCAGCAACAAGAATGAAAACCAGTCTTTCTCCTTCGTAAACCTAAACGTACATCTAAATTCTATATATATATTCATTAGAAAATAAAAATAAGAAAAGGATAATGCTTTCTTATGTTTTACATACGTCGGCCAGACGTCATTATTTAAAAATTTTCAACTTCTTTACTTCGGTGACAAAGAATACCGGGATATTATCCATTAAGTCGAAAACACGTAATACAGAGAATGTAAGTACAATACCTATATCGTGTAAAAAAAAAACAGCTGTAACAAAGTGTAGCCCAGAGATTCGAGATCCCGAAAAAACAAGAAATGAAAAAACTGAGGCTCAGGCATGATCTTTGAAAGATGGCTGCCCGGCCCTGGAGTAACTAACTGAGTACCGCAGAATACTCAGCCAGCGTAGGCTGATTTTCCTGATCAGAATCCATCGATTAAAAGAGAGAACGCACTATATGAGAGAGAATGCGCTTAACGTAAGGGAGAACGCTCGGAAAACTGGAGAGACAGCGAAAGCTGTCGAGACCAATGGGTCAACCCAACCTGGTTGGCTGAGTGGATGCGAGCGCGCTGGTCTCAGAATCCGGAGGTCCTGGGTTCAAGCCCACGTAGCAACTCGCTACATTTCAACCTACGCCGGTTTTTCGGCAAGAAGTGAAGAGGGCTAAGACAGCCCTAACAGCCTCCGCGACGTCTCTGAGGTAATGCTCGAAAGGGCGGATTCCAGAGCTTGGGTTGAGAGCAAAATTAGAAAAGAAAAAAACCCAACCTCCAGAGGACGAGCATTTGCAACAGCCGATACGTGCACTGCCTCCTCGTCTGAGTAATAATCCTGAATTTATTGATACTACTGACTTGCAAACTCGGCACTTATTTCCAGATCATGTTCTGCTACCAGCGCTGGAAGGCGATGGGAAGAAAAAATGTGGAACTACTGTCGCGAGAATTCTCCAGCTCACATTCATCATTAGAGAGGAATGTATAGTCAGTGCAAGCGGAGTACCTTCACTGATGCCGATGTTGATTAGACTGACTCGGTATAGAGCCCATATCCAAGTATAATGGGCCGCCATTTTTGCTCACACCGCGCCCGTCGATGTCGAATTGACTACGCGGTACGCTCCGCATAGACGGATTCGGCATCCACGGGCACGGTGTGCGTCAAAATGGCGACCCATTATACTCTCCCGTGTGTAGGGCTTTGCTCGGTGTTGCCAGATGGGAAGTTGAAAAATGAACCAGCACAAAAATTTTCCAAGATGACACCACATTTCAAATGACATGTACTCAATAAAATCTATGATCATTAAAATCGTACCAAAATGTAGAGATTTTTTGGTCATAATCTTCAAAATGTACCAAAATGAACCAAAAATGAGAAAATGTACAGAAAATATATCAGCTCTTACCAAAATGTGTCAATACGTACCAGAATTGTTGAAATGTACCAACCAGATCTGATACAAATGTACCAAATCTGGCAACACTCAGGGTCGGCCCTGATTAGGTATAAAATCCCCGCTCACGTGTTGTTTATCAGCTCAATAGGAGGGCGTGCTGGACTGCTACCTTTGCTATCCTCACAACACAACAATCGACATTCTAATTTCTTCCCTTCCATTGGGTTGACAAATAACACGAGGGCGCGGAGAGTACACTTATTCGGTACCGACCCTGGGTCAGTCAGTCTATATAACCCTGTTAAGCCCATCTTTCGTAGTGACTCAATCAAATAGGTATGGTCTAGGAGAGAGTCAAAAGCCTTCGAATAGTCGATAAATGCAAAGTGAACCGGAAACTTATACGCTCTTGATTTTTCCAGGATTATGTTTACCGTGTGTAAGTGGTCCAGGGAGGAGAACCACCCCGGGTATCGGTGAAGGTACTTCGCCAGCACTAAAACCATATTCCTCTCGAATGATGAATATGTGTTGGAGGCTTCTAAGAAGAGTATTTCCACATTTTATCATTCCATTACCCTCCAACATGACGCTTAAGAAGTGCTCTAATCGAGTACCACACTAAAAACACCTCCAAGAACGTGTGTTAAGCACTACACAGCATCGATAATTCATCACGCAATCATTCATTGAAACCAATGACACTCAGGAATTTGCACCAATTGCTCCGCGAAACGATCAAAATTGTCCGAAAAAACCGTACTACAGGGTTAGTGCACAAGATCCACGAACATAGTCACGTGATTCAACAAAACTCACCGTAGGCTAATCAGCCAAAATTGAGGGTCCGAATTTCCCTAAGCAACGATCAAACGCAAATCCTCCTCCTCTAAACGATTTTGGTACAACTACAACTAAGCGACTCAAAACACTGACACCAACCTATCCAGTGGCGTTAGCCAGGATTTTCCCAATGGGAGGGGGGAGGAGGCAAAGTAAAATTGTCAAGAGAGAAAAAGTCGAAAATTGAGGTATTTTTTTTAGATCGCCGAAATTAGAGGACTATTTTATGAAAATGAAGGTAAAATTACTGCTCGAGCGAAACGTGTTTTAAAGGTAGAAAATTGCTCATTTTCGCATATTTTACATTCAATTTCAGGTGTCTTGGGGGGAGCATTCGCCCCCTTCACCCACTCTTGACCACGCCACTGAACCTATCACCCTGATACTCAACAGTGAGTACTCGAGAAATTCACAATTTTTTGAGAAACCATCAAACGTCGCATCGATAGTAGCTAGGGTTGTAGCGAACAACTTTTCTGGGGGGGGGGGGAAAGAAGGTTGATGACAGAAAGAGAATACGAAAAATTAGCAAACCCCCAGTGGTAATTCTGAATCCACTTCATATTGAACTAAAACAAGTTCATTTCTGTAAGAAATTTCTGATCCGCATCATAATGAACCAACAAAATGTCCCATTTCAAAGGACAGTCCAGTCAATAATCGAGAAAAAATCCAACAAGACTGACTTTGGGCATAAATGTTCAGATAACCATCTTAACGAATGGAGAAGAAGTTACCACCCCGCTGACCAGTGTCGTTTCCAGGAATATACGGAGGGGTCAACTAACATATGGGTTTTCTAATGTTTCTAAGATCCGCACTATCCTGAATTTTTAAGCGTACAGCCGTACCCAAGGGAGGGGGAGGGCCAGCCTCCCCCCTTGTATACGGCCCTGCCGCTGACTTGGACTTCTGGAACCATAGGGGAAAGGCTCAAAGAAAAACTTCAGATAACTCGCTCCCTGTTACCTGTACTAAACAAAGTTCCGAATAAAAACTACCCTGGTCCTGACTTTTTGTAAAAATAGTTCTTTACAACTTTTCCGTAAATGAGGAGAGGTTCAAAAAAACTTTACTTGGACGTTTTCTCAGTCTCAGCGACTTACACGAATAGAACTGATGTGAATTATCTCTCGACCTGTCTCCCTACATTAGTACAAGTACTTCCTCCTAAGCCCACCCCTTACATAAAACACTATTAAATTTGTTTTCTCATTTTGGTCTTAGAAAGGATTTGTGAAACGAATTTTTTGATCTTTCATTCGTGGGAATAACGCAGTCGAGGTATAGCGGTTTCGAACTCGTGCGTTTTTGATATCGCTTTGACGTCGAGTCCAAAACTGAAACTCCACAAAAGGGGGAGGGAGTGAAAAAGTGGATGAAAATACAATATGGATATCAATTTACAGGTTTCCATATCCTCCTCCCTCTCAAACGATTCCAACATTCATTTGTCTGAAACGTCAAAACTGCGACATTCATGGCGGAGGTGGGGACTGAAAATTGAAAAATTTAACCAAAACAACGTAAGTATCTTTTATCGGGTTATGGAGGTCGCTGAATTCATTTCTGATATTGGTTTGACCCCAAAACCAAAACTGTGGCTCCACCAGAGGGGGGCGGAAATGAGTTGAAATACAATGATACCGAAATTGTGACATCTAAGGCGAGGGCGGGAGGCTTGAAATTTAAAAAAAGACAACGCGATATCATTTTTCATATTATAAAGGTCGCCGAATTAATTTTTCATATTAGATTCACTCCGATTTCAAAACTGAGGCACCACATGAAAAGGAGAAGACAAATCTACATGAAATTAATACATGGATATTTTGAGGGCTATGAAAACCCATAAATCGATTTGTAAGGGTTATTTTCACAAATTTCTCGGGGATGACGAAAAAGTTTCACATGACCATTTTTATGAAAAGTCAGGTCCAGAGTAAATTTTGTTTTGGAACTTCCTTCGATACAGGTGATAGGTAGCGGGTAATGACCCAAAAACCAGATTGTAGGAAGTCCCCCCCCCCCTGTGGTACCTGGGAAGTATAGTCTCTGAATTTTGTCTGATAACCAGAAATATGTGATTTTAATGACTCTTCCCTCTACTTTTCTCCTTACTGACCAAATACACTCGGTTCTGGATTTTTATATTATGCTGTAGCTCATCGTCCTGAACTTACTGCGTGATAACACCTCCGTGCATTGATACAGAACATAATTTTCAACCGAAAACATTTCGAAACCAGCCGACGGTGCCCACGCAACATACACCAGATTTGTTCCAAAGATAAGTATTAAGTACACATTGTGTTGTTTTAACATTCTTCTCATCTGTTCGAAGAACTGAAGAGCTCAAGACCTTATACGTTCGATACAACCGATTAATGAAACAGTAGTCAGATCGAGGAAGAAACCACTTTCTTCAAAGAAAACGTAAGTCACCGGAAATAAGTTACACACTTGCCGAACAGAATACATGGAAAAAAAAATGATGGAATTTTATACGGCTTTGTACCCACAAATTATAATGAAAAAATAACGCATACGATGGACATACTCGCATACCATACTCCGCAACATTCTTCTTCTTGTGTCTGGCATAAGTAAATAAACATTGTACAAATGAAATAATTAAAATTAATATAATAAAGAAGCGTTACTTTTATGGGGCCGGTGTTGGTTATTTGTCCAAGTAAACGGACCACTCTCTGAGAATCACCTTTCACAATAGCTTCAAGAAAGTCCTCTTCCAGCATTACCTGATGCTGACATCATCTGCAAATTAAGCACAATATGATCAGTTGCAAGTGAGGAAGTTGACAATCATCGTAAGAACTCTACTATAGAATAATCTGAAGTTTAAGAATAAAGTTTCAGATACTTCCACGTCCTGATGAGATCAGATATGGTGAGACTTGTTTTCACAAACCGGAAAGATTTTTCCGTTTTTTATTTAGTTTTTGAAAATGGAACATCCAAAAAACTCTACGTACTGTTGGCCAGAGCCATACCATTTTCAAAATGAAACTGGAAAGCGCGGAGCTTTTTCTTTCGTATACCTAAGAGCACATTTGCTAACGTTCTGATCACTTTTATGGTGCATTTTCGTTGTTGGTTACGTTCGGTTTCGAATTGGTGGAATTTGGTCATTTCTGTTAATTTTGGTGATTTTCCGACAATTTTAGTCGTGATCAGTCATTTTGCGGTTGGTCGTTTCAATCTTATTCGGATTTTGGTCATATTTGGTCTTGTTTTCGTCATTCAGACCAATGCATTTCAATTTTAGTCAAAAATTTTCAAAATCAGAAAATGAGTGCAATTTTTTCTACAACACAAATGCCCATCGAATATTGTCCCTAAGAAAAACTGGGACATTTTGAGTCGATGGCGGATCCAAGAAGGCGACTATTTGTGCTCTCCCCCTTCACTTCATTCCACTAACGAAAGATGTCAGAGACCATTTTCACGGACGGTTAGGTTCCATAGCCGTTCTAAAAATCAGGTTGGCAGATGCAAGAAAATAAGGCAATCCAATGGATATCATTACCAAACCGAATTTTTTGAGTACGATGTGAAGTTAGGGAGATTCATCCCCTCTTCATCTAGTTTCGTGGTGGTGATAAATCAGACTGAAAAATTGATAGCTCGATTCACATATTCATATAACGTTTAGAATTCGAGTACGGAGGAGGGGGCTGGAGACTAGAAACGACCGTAACTATTTTTATGATGCTTTGGAATCGTGTCTAAATAAGATCAAGATCACTAGAGCTCACATCCTCGAAGTAAATGACCGACGTTCTAATTACATCTAAGCCTTCGTACAACGAGAACCAGTTATTTATACCTCTCCCTCAGAAAAATGAGCCAAGATCGAGAATCTACGAGCTGATATTTAGCGCGAGGAGCCTCGAAGTTGATTAAATAAATCTAGCCAAGTCTTGACAGTGTCTGAATGAGTTTCAAACGTATCTAATTGATTCTTAAAAGTCTGATGAATTCCAATGAATTCTGACCAACGACGACAAACGTTCTGCTGCCTAGGTGTTCGAGTAACACACCAGAATTACGGCTAATGAAATACCGCACACACACAAGTCGAAAGCTTTTCCTCTTATTATCAATGTGGTCTTAAGAGCAACATACGAGAAGATTCCAAGCACTTTGTGAATTTCGAGATCTTTATTTAGTGTCTTTTATTCGAACCAATCCGGTTGTGTAGGGGATTATCATGTCGTCGAATGCACACGGTTTTGGGCACAGGCGCCCATCGGCCTCTTCCATAATCCCCTATCCCTTCCCACCCCTACCCTATAGTATCCCAAACTTTCTTGTCAACTCATTCCTCCACCTTGTCGGCGGTCTACCTCTCCTTTTCTACTCCCTCAGCAACCATTCTTCGACTACCTTCCCTAATTTGTCCCTTCCCTTCACCATGTGTCACGCAAAGATCAGCTTAGCTTTTTTACTCCACGCTATACCTTGTGACCCTGTTACTTTTTGAATCTCTCCCAGTTTTACCTTTTATTCTTATCTTTATTATAGTGCGTAGCATCCTGAAGTGGGTTATCCTCGCTTTATGACACTGACCGGGACCAAGTTTGAGCTCCGTTGGTGAGGGTGGGTATCACACGCTGATCTAAAATTTTTATTTTTACCCTCGTCGTTAGACCGCCTTTGTTCATGGCCTCAACCACAGTTTCTCGCTTTCCTCGACTGTGATATTATATTCTTTCACAATTTCTATTTCCTTCTCCAACCGAAAATTTCTTCTCACGTATGTTAGTTATTACTAGGGCTTGAATTTTCAGGCAACAACTTTTTTTTTTTAAATAATAAGCTTAGCTAATTTGGTCTATTGAAGTTCTCTGGGTGAATCAGGAAATTCTGAAACAAATGAGCCAACTTTGATACGGCTTTTTTGAAACGATTTTCCCTTCAAAATGACATTTTCGTCTAAAACTTATGTTTTTAAGAGACTTTTTGGGACTATTTCGAGTAGACATCCGCTTTTCGAGACTATTTTGCAAGGTGTCTACAAGAATGGAAAAATATAAATTCCTGACTTTTTCCAAACTTTTGTTTTCTCTTCTTTAAACCTTTACAGTATATATTTATGTTTTTATACTACTAGACGCTATGGTTAAAATGAACTGAAATTTGAAGTTGATATTATTCAATGCACAGATTTTATTTGTAGAATACGACTCTATGGAGTGCTGAAGTAAAATTTAGCAAACGAAAAAAATGTTCCCTGTGTTCATTCTCTGTTTTTCCCCAAACTTCTTAAAAATATTGTTGAATTTCCTGACTATTTACGAACTTCCTGACCTACTTTTCAAATTCCTGACTTTTTCCGAACCTTCCAAATTTTCCAAACCTGTAGACACCTTTTTTTTGTCACTTTTCAATTTTTTGAGAAAAATATTAATTTTTTAATATTTTAAGAAAATTTTATCTCAATCCAGTTCACTTGAAAGAAGAAACATAGTCACAGCCTTATTATTTGTTAAAAAAAAGTATTCTGATAGAAAATTGTGAGGAATAGAAATAGGGCTTTCCATCGGCGGGTTTGTTTACATGATTTCTTATCTCGATGTAGAATTATCATCAATGAGGTATGTGACTTGACACAAGAAAAGGGCCTCAATGGTAATAAGACACTGAGGCTCTTTTCTGTGCCACATCGTATTATGATTCTTTTGACACATTTTAGTACGAATTTCAGATTTTTTAAGTAGAGCACTGAAAGAAACAGATGAAAATTTGTAATAAAATGTGCCAAAAGAACCACAATGTGATGTGACATGGAAAAAGGCCTTAATATTCTCCTACCATTGAGGCCATTTTGTGTGCCAGATCACATCATGATTTCTTTTGGCATTTTATTACGGTTTTTCATTTTTTTCTAAATAGAGTACTGAGAGAAAAAAAAACAAAATTCGTAATAGAATGTGCCAAAAGAACCATAATGTGATGTGGCACAGAAAAGGGCCTCAGTGTCCGATTACCAATGAGGCCCTTTTCTTGTAACACCTCATACAGCTCCTTGGTGATAATTCTACAGCGAGATAAGAAATCATGTAAACAAACACGACGATAAAATGCCCTATATCGAGAACTATTTTTATTTTTTTTTATTTTATTTTTTTTTTTAGACTATTTCACTTTCATAGGAACTCTTTATGGACTATTTAGGTTTTATTACAAACTTTTTAATACAGCTCTTTTTTGAATTTTTCGCGCCTAAAAATCGGGACCCCGTTCATTACTTTCGCCTTTGTTATTAACAATTCTATCTTCATACTTTCGTTATTGAGTGCCTCGAACATAGCTTGTAATTCCTTCAGGCCATTGCTCAGTAATACCTACTAGGTCATCAACGAACTGTAAATTATTCAAGCATTGAAGATTGATTTTCATCCCCTTTCCCTCTCCATTTAGAGTCCTAAAAATTTATTCCAAAACCTTGGTGAACAAGTTCGAGGAAAGCGAGACCTCCTGATTTACACCTTTTTCTCTACCCAATTGTTCCCCGGTTCTGTCCAACCTCAAGTAAGTTGTTATTTTCTTATACAGTTTCTTGATTGCTTCCACAAGGTCTCCACTTACCCCTGTTTTCTTAACGCTTCACGAACTGCCGCGTGTTCGACTGAGTCGAATGCTTTCGGGTAAATTAATTCTATTTTTAAAAAGTAATAAAGTTCCTGGTCCAGACAAAATCGAAAATGAAACTTTGAAATCATTTAGCGAAGTATTAATGAGCCCCCTAACAAACCTTTATAATCAGGTACCGAATGAAGCCGAAACTCCCGAACAGTCGAGTGTGTCTAAAATCATATTGCTCTTTAAGAACAAAAAACAAGCCGATATAATTAATTACTGTCTCATAAGTTTATCATCGAAAATATAAAAATGTTCGTGGAACTTTTCAAGGGAAGATTCTGTAATACCCTCGATTTTGCAAGCATGTTTTCCGGAAGAAAGTACGTCGCCCACATCCAAATGTTAAACCAAGGGCTAAAAAGGGCGAAATAAAATCAAATGGAATTGTGTTTAACGTTCAAAGATTTCAACAAAGCGTTCGGCTCAAAAAATCACTACAAACTGTGGGTAACTTTGGCGACTCAGGGGGTACCTGCAGAAATAAACAAGGTATGCAAAGGGTGTACGGTAGGGCAGAAGCGTACATAGTATTGGACAAGAAAGACGAGCTTGTACCCTTCATGGCAAACGTGTTCAGCAGGTTCATTTAATCGAGCTTCACCCCAAAACAATGACATAATTTTGCTATATGATTCGAACAATTATAGGCCTATGAGCCTCCCGTCAAATATAAACAAGAGATTCGGAAGAATACTGGAAAACTAAATTTATGGATTTTGGAAATTTTGCCCATTAGCTCGTGCTTTACGCGCCTTCTTGCTCAATCCGCTTGCCTCCACTATCTCTTTCATAGCCATTTAATCCTACGCCCCTTAGAAAAAGAGATTTTGAAATCTTTCACCCTCACAATTTCTGAAAGGAACTCCTAAATTCACCAGAACTTAAGAATACAAACGTTTCCAAAATTTTCCAAAAAATCAAGGGGGTCGCAGGGGAACTCCTCCTGAGGTGCAGAAATAATTTTTGGTCTAAATCCTTCTCAGAAGTCACAGAAACACATTCTGAAAGCTCGAATCTCATACATGTTGAATAAATTGCCCTACATGAGATTGCAGGGTAGGGTACTTCAAACGGAACACCTCAGCGAAAAGGACACAAACTTAACGAAAATGAGAAGCAAGACATTCATGGCAGAGGACTCGGCATCTTGCGTACAAAAATAGGTTAAACGCCCTTAACAAAAGAGCATTAAAACTGATCCGGAAAATCAATGAAGTCATTTCAAAATTTCATACAGACCCTCGATCATACAAGAGAAACACATCCTGAAATATTCTTTTTTTAGGGTGTGCCAGGGGGATCCACTCTCACTAAACCTTTTCACTTGCTTGCTGGAAGACATCTTCAGATCACTGGACTGGGAAAATTACGGATTATCGATAAACCGTGCAAAACTAAACCAAGATTTGCGAACAGCGGTGTTTCCATGGGGGGGGGGCGCCCGGTGCTCAGCCCCTCCTCGAGAATTTGTTGGACGGTTTAGTTTTGCAAGGATTGTTTTAGAGCAGTAAACTGGTCCAATTATTGAGCCTCCCCCCCTTGAGAAATTTCTTGGGAACACCGCTGTTTGTGAACGATATAATCCTCATAGGAAGAACAAAAGACGAGTTGGAGAGAATGGGAACTGAATTTTTCAGAGTAAGGGAAAAGGGAATTAAAACCGAACAAAATAAAAACAAAATATATGAGAACCCACAGTCGCAGCAGGATATAGAGGGAACGCATATAGTGAAAGTGGAAGAGTACACATACCTGGGGCAAGTGGTAAGAAGAGGTGGAAAAATAACTGAGAACATGGAAGAGGTTGGCATGAAATAGCTACTGGACTTTGAAAGGAATCTTTAAAGGGATGATGAGTGTAGAGGCAAAGATAAAGGTATGGGAAATGTGTGTTACCGTTACTGTACTATGGGGCGCTAACATGGGCGTCAACCAAATCACTCACAAGTCAAGGGATACACAATTACACAGAGGGCAATGGCACGAAGCATTCTGAAAATCAAGAAAAAAGATGAAATAAACGAATATATCAGAAAGCAGACTAATATAGAGTATAGTACCAAAAATCCAAATATGCAGGACACATCATGCGGGGGAAAAAAGGTAGATGGAGAAAAATGGCACCGATATGGAGACCGTATGAGGGAAAGAAAGGGAGAGGACGCCCGAAGACGAGATGGAGAGACGAACAGGAGGGAAGAGTTGGCACCTTATACCATAGGGAGGTTCACAATAGGGGAAAATGAAGAAAAATCGGCGAGGCATATGTCCTGGCGATGTGTTCGGGTAAATAAATACTTGCAAATATTATCAGTGTAATCAATAAAATTGTTGTGAGGATAAATGTAGTACACGTGGTCAATAAAGATGCTGCTATTATTATAGGGTGCGCCAAGTTCACTCACACTCCAACATGGACACTAACATCCTGAAAGTTTGAACCTGCCAGTTCTTATAGTTCAAGCGTCAATTCTGAACATACAAATATACAAAGGATTTTGTAATGTGACGATCCTCTCCTCTTGGATCCACTTTTTTGTATGATCGTCTAATCTTGCTGCCTGGTGATCACTTTCTGAGTACGATACGGGCGTCTAACAAACGTCTTTTGTCTCCTGCATTTCTACACATACACATCCGATGCGCGAACTTTTCAATAACACAGTCTTCTTAATCTCTTGACTCATTCTCTTTCTTCCTACGATCGGCCAAGTAGGGCACAAATTTGGTTTTCAATTTTATGTTTTGCAGCTGAGGATCATTAATGTGGTTACAATTCAGTTACAGTACAAAGTTTGCAATAGTTTTCATGAAGGTCGGTTTTATTTGAGGCGCTGTATCTAAATGGGTACAGAATACGCAATTTTAATTATTGCAAAAACAGTAGACAAATAAATGATTAGTATTAATCGATAAGGTAAGCGCGAGTTTGTGTTTCTGCAATCAAAATGGCGTATTACTATACCTACTTAGATACAGCGCCCTAGTTTTACTATTGTTCAATATGCGCTTTTCTACAAACTCTCGGTCTTTGATATGCCATCGCTCAGGTCCCGACTAAATACGTACTTCTCTTGCACAAAACCCCGAAAAAATCCGCAATGACAGAGATCTTTACCACTCCAATCGTTAGGATCGGCAACCTCTCATACATGTTGATAAAGTTGCCCTACATGAGACTGCAGGGTAGTGCACTTCAAACGGAACACCCTAGCGAAGAACAAACGATCTTTATGACCTTTCCACCAAATATCTCCAACAGCAGCTTCCCTGTTCCCTCTATAGCATTCTGTTTCAGCCGCCTATGAATGAGATTAATACCGACGCTATTCATTTTACCCGTAATATATTTGCTATTATCTTATTATATTTCGAAAAGAAATCGTTACCCGCGATAATACAGGAAGATGGCCACAATACATAAGACCAGCGAGGGCGTTTACTTTCTCTACACAAAAGGTATCGGCGCGATTGGCTCCAGGTTCGGCGTATAAGAATTTCATAAATGGATTCTCTCCAAGAAATTCGTTTATTATTCAACAGATCGATTCATTACCTTCAATTACCAGAAAACACACGTACGGAAAATTGCTTACGTAATCGAAAATTAGATCTTCAAGATAATGATCAAGATGGACGAGAGGAATGAAAAAGAAAAATCCCGAGTAACGAAAAAAGCAAACAAACGCGAACTTTACGTGCGGAAAATGCGAGTCGTGCGGAACGTCAAAACTTTTGATTAAAATATTTCCATTTTTCAAGCGGCTAATCAAGGAAATTTCATTTTCCATTCACGCATCGCCGAACCGGTTGGGCACTCGGCGAATGAATTTTCGACCGGTATCCAGCTTAATTATCGGGATCATCGTCGGAAATGGAAGAAAAAATTTGCCGCAATTGGAGACTATATGGATTCAGTTGATTGTATTATTTGCCGGGCGTGAATATGCAAATTATGTTCCTGCATGGTAATGAATTTTACGTGACATAATTCCGTGAATACGATCAGATCGAATGAAAAACGAATTCGCAGCGACCACGACGGACTATCGATTTGTTTCGAGAAATGACATCCATACCATAGCGATATTTGATACCTTCTGTGGTTTATTGACTGTTGAATGGATCGGTCTTTTTCATTATTTTATGGACTTCGTCAATAACTCGTGCGAATGTACAATTTTTTATACTCGACGGTCAGAACCTTCGGACAGCAATAAAAACGCGATTCGAATTACATAATTTTCTTCTGCCCCTTTTTTATTCGAATAACGTCTAATATTCAGAATCACCCGGTTTGCTATAATAATGGACCAACACATGCACTTTTTATTAACGTTTAACAACCTATGTTCCTTTTGGACCAAAGTTACGGTTTAACGATTGAAGCACTCAAACGAGTCAGAAATATATAAAGGCGGCCATGACAGTTGAGAAAATTCCATCGATGCAAAACTGCTGCGCAGATCAATTCAATACCCAATAGACATACTAACTCTTGATCAGAGCCGTAGTGACCGCGAGATGGCAGGGGGAGGCCATCTCCAAAAGAAAATAAGGGCTGTAGTTTGCAATTCAACGATTTTGAGTCACAATTTGACGAAAAACACAAACAAGTTGGAGAATAGTTTAAGCAATAACACAAAAAAGTTTGACAGAAAATGTGAAACTATTGTGGTTTACGTAAAGGCGTATCACTAAACAGCCTAGCGGTTTAGAAGTCCCATCCCACCGGAGCTTTGCCCTCTAGGGAGTGAAACACCACGCAAAATCTGATTTTTGATCGTAAGTTAAGCAATATTGATTATATCGAAAACTATTTCAAAAAGAAATTACACTACACTACATTTTACATAAAGATGGTTTCCTAAAATTTTCCGATACCTGCTTCCCCTTCTCTCAAACGCCCAGGACGGGTTTAAAACATTCCTTTACACTGCTATAAGAGAAAGTGCCGATTCTTGGTCTATTTTTTTTTTCGAACGACTCCTGTACCTCCCGTAAGTAGCTTTTAGAAATGAAATCTAAACTGAACGATCATCCTTCTACTTTCAGGTGAGGCGCTCAAAATTTTTCAATTCCGAGTGAGTTACTGACCTACAACTATTCTAAGGAGGCACCTAAATAATACCAATGTTTAGCACACAGTGCCAATTATTCGTCGGGTGAAATTTGACAATAATACTTTTTTTCGATTCCCCTCAGTTTGTATACACATGTAGAATGCACGACTGCAGTTACTCTAAATGGAAAAGATTTCTTTAAAAATCACTTGTTTAAAAAGCCAATTGCTGGCTGACCAACGTTTGGCAAATGCTAATTTTGGCCTACAATTGAGGACCTGACTTCCAAAACGCCATTAGTCCAAGAAACGAAATATTGGGAAATCGAAAAAAACATTCTGACTCGTGAACGATAAGTGACTGATTCAATTGCGTGGATGGGAAGAGGAGGGGTCAATGCTAATATCACTTACCCAAGTATAAAGGTTGGCATGCAAACCGTTTTCGAGCTAAGGGAGTGTAAAGTGAGGGAAATCGTGGACTTCGCTCGTTTTGGCAGACCATGTCATACTGGTGAAAGGTCGAAATTTGTAAATCTTGACTTAGAAATTGTCGAAAATCGGAAGATACAGCTTAGAGACGACCATTCCGGAGAACGAGGCACACGTGAACAAGGTTTCCCCTCCCTTCACCTTTCAGAAATCCTTGTACCACCGCCCCTCCCGAACAGGAAAAAGCAAGTATGACTTACAGTCGTAAGTGTTTTATATTCATAAAATTTGAAAAAACTAGTAAGTCAGTATTATAAAAAAGAACGGAGGGTTGTCCTCAATTGGCACAATAATTTTTCTTCTTTTCCAACGGTGTCTCCCAGTAAAGTAAGTACTGTACATACATCAGAAATACAATTATATTCGAGCAGAAAAATCAAAACACATTTTACTCAACTATACCCCCCCCCAAAAAAAAAAAAAAACAACAAAAAAAACTTTATTCTGAAAACGATAAAAAATTTTTAAGCGTGCCAAATGATGGTCGGTGCCAATTTTTGGCTGGTTTTGTTTTTCACCAATTGAGTGCTTCTTCATGAAAATACATTAATAGCATACGCATAGTCATATAAAGGGACGACAACCCTACAATTTTGATTTAAACTAAAGTTACATGCAATTTTAAGACTGATCTTTCAACCATCTTGCTTATCGCCTGGAAATCACCCATTCAGACCAAACTTCTCGAAATCCTCCGAAAATGTGTTGTTTAGACCCTTAATATACGATATAATCACTCAAAGATATCATTAAATTTATTACGTACTTAACATTTCGATTTTTGAAAAAATCAATTTTTTAAGTAGCAAAAATTATGGCATTTTTCCACTATCACTTTTTAAAATCACGCAGAAAAATCTGAAATCATGTTTTCACAATCAAAATGGTATGGAACGATAGCTTAGGAGTCTAGAGAATACATTTCTGCGAGAGAAAAAAATTAGTAGAGCTTCTACTGGATTTTATTAGACTCAAGAAAATTGACAATAATTGGCACCTATATTGAGATTTGGCCTTTTCCCTTACCAGGGTGTCTACTGGATTTGGGAAACAAAATATCATGACTATCACGGGGGATATAAAAGGAAATGGAAAGGGGGAGGGGCAAACTCGGCGCTTCGCGCCTCGAAACTTCCATAATAAACTATACACTTAATATTTTTTTCTCATTAAATTAATAAAACTGATTTTTTTTTTGGTAATGGAAATATTGTGAACGATGCGATGACATGATGAAATATCATGACTTTTTCGAGTTTTGGTTGAAATATCACGACTTTTCATGACTTTTTAGGCCAGTAGACACCCTGCTTACATTAATACAGGCTTTGTGGGCGGAAATGTAGAATTTTTCATATTATTCCTGTCTCACTGGATTTTGCGATGTGAAGGGATGCAAATAATTCCAGGTCCAGTTGGTCTACATCCTTACTCATTCAAAGCTGTAATTTTTAGTCTTCCACCCCCTAAATACGGCATATGTAAAGTTTTCGTTTGTATTGTAATGACTCTTTGAACTTCGATGAGTATAATTAAATAAATTGGAATATCGAACAACTGGATCTCGAAGCTGCACAACTGTTTTTGATATTGGGTTGACCCTAACTCTAAAACTGTAGCACCACTGAAAGGGTGAGGGGAATAATCATAATCCATACCGTACTTTAATTTTTGTTTTCAAATATTAGCCGTTTCTTCAACGTAATGGCTCTAGTTTTCAAATGTAAAAAAAAAAATAAACGTTGGAATCGCGTTCAACGACGTCCAAAACCCATTTTTCAATAACCATGTTCTATTTTACGCAATTTGTGGCTCCTGCCCCCGCATGTGAAATATCAATTTTGAAGTCGAGGCCATTCTGACATCATAAATGAATTCTGCAATTTCCACAACCTGAAAAATTACACCCATATTGCATTTATTGATTCATTTAATTTTGTCATCCCCCCCCCCACCAGGTGACTTATTTTGAAATTTCGCTCAAATCAATGTCACCACGTTGTATTTTGCACATGTTTTTGCCCTCATCCCTCCAGTGGTGCCGCGATTCTAGCTTTAGTGTAAGAACCGATTTCAAAAATCAATTCAGTAGTTCTGAAATGCGTTTAGTCGACATTCAAATTTCTCAATTGGAACCCCAATTGTGAAAACAATCTCAGTTTGGATTTTGTAAAAATTGAATGAAATTAAAATCAGAAAACACTGATGTACAAAAGTAAACAAAAATCAAGTAAGTCTACTCTCCTGTCCAGCAATGTTCACGACGTTGTACTTCTTCACTAATGAATCATAATGTGCAGGCTCTTTTTTACAGGTCGCATTTCGCAAATTCTCTTTGGCTTTCTTAACCTCACATAGGGGAGACCTGGGAACAGTGTAACACTCTCCGTCCATTTCGATCTTTGGACTACAAATTAATTTTGGATTCAGACTTTAACACCTCACCTGAAAGATACAGCCTTTGGCTACATTTTGGTGTTATTACCGCCTGAAAATATTAAAACCTGAAGAATCTAGAAATTATTTTATCCATGTACTTTTTTGTTACACTGTACCCTAATACCTGGGCACAGTGTAACACTGCCAAAAAGTTGATAGAGTAATCATTTAGCTTGGAAAAATCCAGAATTTTTTGAATAATGGACCCAAAAATCTTTTGGTACAACGTATAAACTACAGTTTTATCAAAATTAGCGGATACCGGGCATATCAAAATGTAAACATATCAGACATGGCAGTACACAGACGTATGGAAAAAAGAAATACCTGCTCTTATACAGACATATGGAAGAAAAAAAATACTGTTACACTATTCCCCATCACTAGGGCTGCCAATTTCATGTAAAAACATATTTTCTTGTATGGAACCTGATTCTGTATGAAATAACTTGCACTGATTCATCACAATGACCGTTAGGTCTCGGGCATTATACAGAATATCCAAAAAAAGGTGGGCATTATGCAGAATGACCGGGCAGTATGTAAAATGTCGCAATTACCTACTTTGACCATAACATATACATATAAACAAACAAAGCGATGAACTAAGTTATGAATTATATTTCTCCAAGTGTACGAGATGAAAAATTCCAAACTTCTTAAAAATATTGTTGAATTTCCTGACTATTTACAAACTTCCTGACCTACTTTCCAAATTCCTGACTTTTTCCAAACTTTCCAAATTTTCCAAACCTGTAGACACCTTGATTTTTTGTTTGACTTCCATGACAGACTGAGCTATATCTGCAGTTATTATTCAAAAACATTACAATTCATTTTATCAAGTCATCACCTGAGAATAAAAACAAGCAGACAGTTCACCTATGTGAGCAGTGGATATAGCTCAGTCTGTCATTTAAATCTGTAAATCAAAACTGACTGTTTTCCAATTATTTTTATCAATGTTCAAAAAGTTACATGTCCATTCTGAGGTCAATAAAACACAAAAAACACAAATCAGGGGTAGGGGAACGAAAAAATTCCTAGGAGCGGATCAAGCCGCTATCCAAAACTTGTACGAGAATATTTTTAACGTTATAACAGGCCGAGGAGAAAATGTTTAGTTCAGAAATCAGAACTGCACATCATTTTCCATAAAAACGGTAAGAAGCTTGGGACACGTGTTCCCCAGGCATTTTTATTTATTGGCACTCACCGGTGAATGAAAATCAAAGATATGAGAAAAGTTGTACGATAACGACCCTAGTATTCATCAATAGGACCCGCTGCACATTCACGCAACAACAGATGCATAAACAATTGACATGGAAAATTTCCAAAATTGACGAAGTGTCTTATCTCAAAATCTAGGATTCGCAGGATGGGAGTGAGGGCCCCTTTTTCCTGAAGGCGGACGTACACCTACGGGAGGACAAAGTGCCCCTACGGGTATCTACAATGCACAAAAAATTAGCATATGAATGAACTCCCAAGTAAGGGGTGAGGACTGAAGAAATAGGATCAATTTAATCTAGCCATCATTATGTGCCAGTAGCCCGTTTTCTTAGACTTGTCAAATGATGAAATTATGAAACTAGGAAATGGTCACATACTGAACTCAATCTTAAAGCGGCAATAGCATCGACAATTCTGTAGATGCTTTTCAAAATGGTCAAACCAAATCTGACAACTTGACCTTGAAGCGGCGATAAAAATGTTGGTAATTCCGCGAAATTTTTAAAAATGATCGAACCTAACCGACCCTAATTTGACCTCAGAACGAATTCCAAGGAGTAGATGTTTATGTGTTTTATGCAAGGTATATACATACATACATACATACACAAAGTAGCTACGTACATATAAGTTACCAAAGTAATAATTATCTGGTGCATAATTTCCCTCACATTTCATCTTCTGGCCGGCGGTCACACCACCCCTACTTACCCCGTTTAGTTTTTCAAAATAATCATCAAATTATCCGTATCTGACCAATTCTAAAGGTCACAAAACCGAAAGTTATTCGTACTGAATTATTTAATGATTATAATACTTGTCACACACACTATATAGACAACAATAGAACCTTCTTACATTCGACTCGAATACACCCATAACGTATTTCAGCATTTTTTGGTAAATTTTCAGGTCTTTCAATTCCCATAATTCCTAATAAGGAGGGGGCGAGGGGGCAACAATTTCACGAAACTACAGAGACATATTACGAACGCGTTGAAGATACGTTTCCATAGGAATTTTAAAATTTTAAAAAATCACCGGGTTATACGTGGTAAATTACCTAATTTATTGTAGGTTTCTCCGACTGTCTCTAAGACTAGTAGATTAGAAAAATTCACAAACCTATACCCAGTAACCGTTATGAGCGATAAAAAAATACGAGATTATTACCAAAATCAACTTTTGCTTTTCTTCTCATGGTAGTGAAGTACATGATCTACTTTTTTTTTTTTTTTTACATCACTATTAAATTTACTGGCTTCGACGAAACCCAATCAGTTGTTCACTTTCTATTGGAAAGATCCACAATCGTACAGAAACGAAAACAGTCGTTAAAATATTAATCTTCAGTTACACACTCCAAAAAAACACGTTTACACGAATGCACCAGAAACGATTTACTGTTTCACATAAGTAAGACGAATTATAGCGTTTCTCGTAAACATGGGTTGGTTTCCAGTAATGACCAAAATTACTCTCGATAAATTTACTATAGGAATTCGAAAATACCTAACGAGGTATAACACGTTCTGGAGAAAGAGTGGACCACATTTCTGGTTACAGATAATTTTTAATACGACTATTATGATATAGATGCGCGTAGGCTCCAGTTATTGTCAACTTGAATCATGTACCTACCAAACTCCGAGTCCACCAATTCCGTTAGACTAATTTAAAATCTAAAAAATGTCGGAGTAAAATTACCATACTGAATTTTAAATGTCAAATGGGTATCACAACTGAATAAATTTTAACTTAAAAATTTTTAGGCAAGGTCACGGAAATAGGTATTTATAACTGCACACACACTGTTCCACAAGTATCAAACAGAGTGCGAGTACCTACTCAAGACACAAGAGGCAATTACCTATTAAGAAAATTCGGCATACAAGTATTTATGAACGGAAGGGGGGGGGGAGGTCAAGAATAAGAGTGTAGAAGCTGAAAGGGGTCCAATCAATTGGAAGGTTCATATCATCAGAAAAAATCAGGACGAAGTAGATACTTTTTGGGGGTGGGGGGGGAGATCGAGAAATTGTATCATTTTGTAGATCATTTTGGAAGATCGTTATCTTGCAAGATTATTTTTGTCATTCTAATATACATATGTATCATCTGTGGGCGGTACATTCATGATTCCGATACATTTTCACACAAGAAATCTGAGTCCATACTCAGAATTTTCCGACAAAGCACAATTTTCTTGTCAGTTGGAGAATGTATGTTCCTCAGGTAATTTTTCTTGTAGGCCTCAACTGGACTTTTAGATACACACTTATTTTCATTTGCCAAAATGGCCGTTGAGCATTTTTTTCGTTTTGCTAACTCACAGTTCAAAATGCGGACAAGAAGGTCGAATTCGCCAAAAAAAATTACGACTCTGAAGATTTATGGGCTCACTTCGCTTCTGCATTTCCAGGCTAAAAGGCCAAAATTTAGACCTCGCAATCATGTTGGAGACAAATATAAAATGTTCCAGAGTTAAATTTTCGCGCTAATTTCAAATTTGATTATTTCGGAGAAAATAAAAAATGGGATTGAGGCTTTTTGGGCTTGCCGTATGTCGGCCGGACCAGGAAACTCCCTCCGAAAATGATGCACCGGATGTATATATCGACGTAATTCCCAGAATCACATATGCGGCAGTCGTGTGGTGGGGCTGGGCCCACCTGGCCAAAGTCAGAGAGGAACTGGACCACCTGCAAATGTAAACTAGCCACCACTTCACACTGCTATAGAAGCAGCTGAGATAATGGGGGCTTATCACCCGGGCCAACCAAACCTCCGGGCCCGAAAAATGGAAGGATATGGGAGATGGCGGGGACGATGGACAAATGTTTTGGATGCCGAGGAACAGACTCGCGGTGAAACACTTCCTTGACAAGCCATACCGTGCAATGATACCACGGGTGGCAAAGAGGTGGCCAAACATTATAGGAAAAGAGAAGCATATGTGATTCACAGATGCCTCAAACAATGACCAAGAGGTAAGAATCGGAATCACGAATGCAAAGGGCGCTGACAACTATTGAAAGACACTGGGTAAGGGCATCACTACCCTCCAAGCAGAAGTAATGGCGATTACGGTGGCCATTGATAGAAGCCAGCAGAAGAACCTTGTTAGTAAGCGGATCTATATCTGTAGAGACAGTCAAACGGATATTACGGCACTATCGGCACATAAAACCAAATGCTTGGTGGCGACGGACAGTATTAAGAAATTATACACCCTTGCTCAGGAGAACCATGAGACCATACTATGGGCATGGGGCACAGCGACATATAAGGGAACATGATCGCAAGTAAGCTAGCGAAACAGGGCATAAAAAAGGAATTGGTAGGGTCTTAGTCGTGTCTTCCCATGGCATACAACGCCATAAAATCTAAGGTGAAGGCTTGGATAAGGAAGAAAATGGAAATGCACTGACGAATGGCCAGTGGCATGAAAATCAGTGAAACACTGATACAGATGTCCCTGGTGAGTACGCCCAGTTCTTACTAGGGCTCGATAGAAAACATGCCAAACTCGCGGTCAAACTCTCTTACCATACTATTTGGGAGAGTACAGCCACAAACCCGAGAGGGAAAAGGCTAGTGGACTACCCTGCGACACAGGATCTGCTGGTTCTGAATGAGGAAAGCAAACCAACGTATGTCACAAAAGCAAGAAGTTATAGACATAACAGTCTGTAATTCCAAACTTTTAGGGACTGAGTCCAGGGATGAAAAGTGTTGGACGAACCGTCTCTATCGGATCACCGATACATCCAATATCAGATTCGGGCACCTAAGGAGGAACAAGAAGCTGTTAGGAAGCCTAGGAAAACAAACTGGGGGAGGCTTCAAAAATGATTTACAAAAACTGACGAGGTACAACTGGCAACGGATTCAGAACGTGGGCGACCTGGAAGCACAAGCCAGCATACTGGATGGTGCACTCAGGGACGCCTATGAGAAGAACAGTCAGCCTAAGATAATAGAATCACGCGAAACCATCTGGCGGACAGCAGAGTTGGAGAAACATAGGAAAGACACTCGAAGAAGGTTGAGGGCTGCACTGAAAAATAATACACCGGCTTACTGGGAACTATATCATGGGGCCGAAAAAGCATATAAAAAGGCGGTCAAGCAAGCCAAGACAGAAGGGTGGAGACGTTTCTGCGAATCTATAGAAACGATACCGGAGACGGCACGCCGGCAAAAACTTCTCAGTAAGGAAAGGCGGATGGAAGAGGGGCCGCTCGAACATCCGACACGTGGTTTTTCTACCACCCCGAGAGAGGCAATAGAGCACCTCATTGACATGCACTTTCCGGGAGCAAAAATTATGGAAAACACAGCCGCAACCAGGAGCCAACTGTGTGCACAGCAGAAGGGATTGGGAAACGGCGAAGGAGGTGGTTACATCAGATAGGGTATGTTGGGCGGCAAACACATTCTCGCCGTACAAAGCACCAGACCCAGATGGAATCTGTCTGCCTACAGACAGGACTAGAGACCATAATGGGACCGTTCATTAGGGTCCTCAAAGCATCATTAGCCCTAGGGCATATTCCAAAATCGTGGAGGGGTGTGAGAGTGGTGTTTTTGCCTAAACCAGGCAGAGACCCCTGTAAGGCCTAATCTTACAGGTGGATAAGTCTCTCATCATTCATGCTAAAAACCTTGGAAAGGCTGATAGACAAGCACCATAGGGAGAATATCCTGAAAATGTTCCCACAACATGAAAACCAGCATGCATATAGGGTAGGCAGATCAGTAGAGTCATCACTGCACTCACTTGTTACGGCAATTAAGAGAGGGATAACTGGCGGAGATTATGTCCTGGCAACATTCATGGATATACAGGGAGCGTTTGACTCGACTACTCATGAATCAATAGAAACAGCCCTGAGGGAAAGGAAAGTGAAGGAAAGCTTAATAAACTGGACTGTATCTATTCTAAAAGCAGTGGCGTCGCATAGTGTTCTTTCCCAGGTGTTCAACTGGCGGGTCTGCGCCTTCCCTCTCCCCCCCCCACGAAAAAATCAGTAGTATCAAAAACTTACGATCAGTATGTATAAATAATGAGTGTCAATGAAGAATGAAGTTGCATCCACCCACTCACCACACAGCATGTGTTCATTTCTGCTGGTGAACACCCTGCCATTTAAATTAACAAAGTCTCTGCTTCACTCTTTGTGGTCTTCATTGCAAACGCCACTGCGACAAGGCCGATGAGAGTGCGCAATGTTGCTAGGGAACATTCTACGCGATTCCCATAGTAAGTGTGACAAAGATAACGCCACTGCATTAAGACCGACCGGAGTGTGCAATGTTGCTAGTGAACATTCTACGCAATTCTCATAGTAAGTGTGACAAAGATAACGCCACTGCATTAAGACCGACCGAAGTGTGCAATGTTGCTAGTGAACATCCTACGCAATTACAATAGTATGTGACAAAAATAACGCCACTGCGACAAGATCAACAAACGTGTGTGTTGTTACTAGTGAACATCGTACGTGATTTCCATAGTATGTGACAAAGATAAGAACCGCGCGAAGCACAAAGAGAAATATTCCGGCTTTTTTCAATTTTTCGAAGTTATTTATTTTAAATATTTCCTAGTTTCTGGGATTTCTGTTATAAGACAAAAAGTAACTGGGTGTGCAGTGAACACCTTGAACACCCAGATACGACACCACTGGCTAAAAAGCAGGGAGATCCGGATAATATACCAACAAGAACAGATCCGCAACGACCATTGGGAGCTGTCCACAAGGGGGAGTACTCTCTCCCCTACTGTGGAGCCTAGCGGTGGACAGTTTGCTGGAGGAGTTAAATGGTCAAAACATATACACACAGGGCTACGCTGATGATTTGACTGCTGTAGTAACCGGCAAATTTTCGGGAACCATTGCGGAGTTAACGCAGTGGGGACTCCGATGTGTTTTGAAAAATGGTGGGTGAAAAAGGGGTTATCGATAAACCCGGACAAAACTGAGATCACTCTTTTCATCCGCAAAAGGAAAGGCAAGGAGTTGATCAAGTGCAATACAAGAAGATTGTTAGTTAAGAGCATATCTTGATGAAAAACTCTCCTGGAGGGATCACGTCTCAGACAAGAAAAGAAAAGGGATTGAGGCTCTTTGGGCTTGCCGCACCTTTGTCGGCAGGACCTGGAGACGCTCTCCCAGAATGATGCACTGGATATATATCGATGTAATACATCCCAGATTCACATATGCGGCAGTTTTGTGGTGGGGCTGGGTCTACCTGGCTTAAGTCAGAGAGGAACTAGACCACCTGCAAAGGCTCGCGTGCGTGAGGACAACGAGGGCAATGAGTACGGTGCCGACTAAGGCACTGGAAAGGCTCTTACACTTGCCACCACTTCACACTGCTACAGAAGCAGCTGCCATAATGGCGGCTTATCGTCTGGGTCAACCAAACTGTCAGGCCCAAAAAACAAGCCACAGAAGGTTATGGGAGATGGCGGGGACGACAGACAAATGCTTTGGGATGCCAAAGGATAGAATCGCGATGGAACACTTCTTTGACAAGCCGTACCGTGCGCCAATACCCACACGGGAGGCTTGGGAAAAGAGGTGGCCAAGCATTCTAGGAGAAGAGGAGAATGTGTGGTTTGCAGATGCCTCTAAGAATGACCAAAGTGTAGGAATCGGAATCACGAATGCAAAAGGTGCTGACAACTGTTCAGTGGCACTAGGTGAGGATGTCACTATCCTCCAAGCGGAAGTAATGGCGATCACGGTGGCCATTGATAGAAGCCAGCAGAAGGACCTTGTTAATAAGCAGATCTATATCTGTGCAGACAGTCAATCGGCTATTAAGACACTATTGTCACACCAAACTACATCCCTGGTGGAGGCGGAGTGTGTTAACAAATTATACACCCTTGCTCAGAAGAACCGTGTCACCATACTATGGACACCGGGACAATGCCCCATAAAAGGGAACATGATAGCTGGCAAGCTAGCAAAGAAGGGTATTAAAAAGGAACTGGCAACACCCAGGCCGTGTCTTCCTGTAGCATACAGCGTCATAAAATCCAAAGAAAAGGCTTGGATAAGTAAGCAGGCGGAAATGCACTGGCGGTTGGCCAGTGGCATGACTGTCAGCAAAACACTGATAGGGGACGCCCCCAGTAAGAATGCCAAGTTTCTATTAAGGCTTGACAGGAAACATGCAAGGCTCATGGTCGAACTACTAACTGGTCATGGGACCACAAAACACATAGGAGTGGCGAAAAGGGGCTCATGTAGGTACTGTGGAGAAGAGGAAGAAACCTCGATCCATATCATATGTCAATGGCCGCAATAGCCGGGACAAGATGCGAAGCACTGAGACTAGAGTATCCAGCACCCAGTGAAGTCAAAGGGATAGAGCTCAGTAAAATTCTCAGTTTGGCTGTTACAATGAGGCACTGAGCTGTTCCTTAACAGCAACTTGAGGAATAGTGCAGTGGACTGCAAAATCTGAGCACCCGGCGCATACAGCGCCACCTCACACACAAATGAATGAATGAAGCAAACGATATTTGTCTTCGGTTTAGTTTGCAAACGAATGAATGTTTCATTTCGACAATCAAGTGATAAGACACGTTCTTTCCCTCTCTTTTTTTAAAAATATTACACCAATTATAGACTTCTCCCAGAGGTGGGACTCGGATGCGGGATAATTACATCGAGAGGTACGATAAATTCCCCGGAATGAAATACAGCGTTCGGGATATATTTCATGAAATTATTAACTTTTCCGGCAGTACGTTAAGTGCCTGAACGTCGTTTAACAAAGTTGATGGGGACGTGACGCGCCGCAAGCACAATTTTTAGGTCAAAACGGTAAACATACGAAAAGATGCGATTGGTACATTCGCGCTCACCTAATACCTCTCCGTACACATAACGTACATTCTTCACAGTCAATTTTCTATGTCAATTGACGCTTGTAATGCCGAAAATTAGACGCGGACGCGTAGAATTCGATATTTGAAGAAACCAAGATAACAATGAGAAAATATTTTCAATTGTCGAAGCCATTTCAAAGAATGGTATTGATCCACGATTCGAGTATCACAACATAACGGGTTCCATCGTATTCACGCACATGAATATGAATAGCCACACGGATCTCATATGCTGAACAAAATTGATAAATAGGTGCAGTTTACAGACATAGGCTGTACGTACACATGTATGCGGAATATAAAAAAGTATCTGTCTTCCTAGGTTTCAACTGAAGGGAACTGGTGAATCTGCCAGTAAATGTGATCTTGAATGGTTGACTAACTAGTACGTTACATATCAACATTACAGGAGTTTGTTTCCAACTAAGGAGTAATAATGATCAACCATACTGAAGGAAGGTCGCTGGATAGCCAAGCGGTTACGTGCCCGCTTCGCAATCCTTGTGTTTGAGTCCTACTAACCCCGGAAAGCTAGTGATAGGTATTCGAATACTCCCACTAACACCCTAGTAAACACAGCGACTACAGTATCAATCGAGGAGAAAACATAGCGCGGCCTGTAATTCCCACCAGTTCACACGAACAAGGCTTCACAATCGCAGGACGTGTTACCACCAGATCAGAAAGACTGGTACTGTGCATTTGGACAGCTTATTCAACGTCGTAAAACACGTGGCTAGTAAGCGAACTGCGGTTGCACACTCTCCAGCACAGAGAAGGAAAACTTTAACGCAGCAAAACCGCGCGAAAAGTAACCGCAAACTACCCTTGACTAAACTGCCGAGGATAGACGAGCGTCAGAAACCCGCTGTCGTCCGACATCGGATACGGCGTCTGAAGAAGGTACCGAAGAAGATTAAACAAAATACCACACTCACACCTATGGTGTGGTGGGACCTATGGCGATGCACGCATGCCAAAGTGGCCCCTATGACACCGCACCCCCGGTCCCGGAAATTACCCTTTCGAGTATCGCATCAGTGGTTAGAACTACAATTCAGGGAAGACCTTGGGAATCTATCGGGGGGGGGGGGTCCAAACTTATACTACGGTAGGACAGCAGAACAGTTGTTGGTTCCAGGTGAGGCTTCAGCCTTCCCTGGACACCCTCGAGATACGATCCTGACCTAATTTCAGCACAATAATGCCGAAAATGTCACCCTCATTAAAACCTCTATTCTTATAAAAATGTTCGTTTGTATGTTTGTCGGTTAGAGATTGGCGTCTGAACCATAACAGCTGAAGGGGTAACCTCTTTCACGTGATCTTATCATTTGGAAATCACCATTAACGGAATTAGGGAGTTTAGTCCCCCAGCCTCTGAACGCCCTCCAAACTGAAAAATTGTACGAACGAAAGTATGTTTAACATTATTTTGGTACTTCTCAGCGGTCCCCCCATGAACGCTCGTTCCAGGTCGACTATTTGCGCTTATGCATAGGTGGCTCTCATCAAGAATTAAGGGGAAGGCAAACACATGAAATTCACTAAAAATGCTGAAAATACTTTCTGATTGTATCGTAAAGTATAGAAGGGTGCGTTAATGTATCGAGTTTCCGTATCACATTTGCTCCTATAACTCCCAAACTCTAACTTCAAGAAGAAAATCTAAAGCGCCTCTTCTAATTATCCACTCGAGTTTTTTGAGATTATTCTCATCTACCAGGATAACCAACGATTCCATTGCTTCTTTAAGGCAAGTTAGAAGATAAAATCCTAACTCAAAAAAAAAAGTACTTAGGATAGCTAAAGGTTTTCTGACTTTTTTAAAGGTTAGATTAGATAGGCATATGACAGTGCCCAATACAGTACTTTCAAAAATTCTTTCATAGTCGTAATGTTGAAATGTACCAAGGGGAATAAAACTGACGAACTCGAATGCTAAGGGTGAGCTATGCCAGTTTT